>VYZS01086796.1:0-28609 GCA_013400695.1 Neodrepanis coruscans | reverse complement strand
ATTACCAGGAAACACATCTGTTTAGATGCTTCATATGTCTGAGTTCATCCAGAGCCTTCTAAGGTCAAAGATGCTCTACCCATACCCATGGAATGGCCCAGCTATGTCAGGCAGTGTCACTGCTACATTTTTATTCCAGCCTTTTTGTCCTATTTTTTCTTCAAGAAACCCACATAACAGTTCGCTAACCCCCCTGCAGTGAACAGTTGTCCATGTGTTATTCATATGTTGTGAAAACCATGTCAGAGCCTGAACTGTTCATTTGACAGGACTTCAGCTGAAGCTCTGATTTGCAGCCAAAGGAGGGGGAAGCAGTTCAGTGCAAGGGCTGTCTTTCTGTTGTGCACTAATGGTCAGATAGAAGTATTTTGCCATTTTGTTTCAGTCTCTGCAAAGAACCCACTAATGTATCTCAATGGGTGTTTGCTGTGTGTAGGCAATGTAGTTCACAACTAAGGGCTGATTATGCTGCTTCTTGGCTCAGTAAAAAATGGGAAGGGCAAGAGAGACCTAGCTCTGTTACAAATGACAGCAATGCCAATGAAGATAACTGTTAAAAAAATGATCCTTCATATGACTGCCTCTAGACATGTGATTAAAGTTTTCTGGCTCTTACTGATGTTCACAATAAATATGAACTGCAGTTGTAACTTAATAAAGATTTAGTATTTATGAATAACATAGTATGAAATGTCCAGTTCAGACTTACTGTCTTGGATGTAAGGAATGAAACATAAATCTATCTGGGCTGTTTGCCCAGGGAGAGTAAGAAGGCAAACAGAAGTAGTAGCCACATGGAATGTGGTCCTCCAAAACCTAGAAGTGCAGGAGGGACTGTGGCCAGCACCTTCATGTCATGTCAAACTTGGTGAATCAGAAAAATCCTGCCTAAATGAGATGATGATCTTTCAGAGACAAAATTCCCATTGACTCCTCCTTTTTGACAAAGTACTCCATAAGCCTATTTCTGGTACAAAACCTGAGTGATTCCAAGAGTAACTGTTCAGAGTAGCTGTGAAGCATTTGGTCCCTCTCCCTGCTCTTAGGTTTCAGGCTGGGTAGGGGACTTCATGGCCCTGCTGATTAATGCAACTGAACAACAATTTATTTATTTATTTATTTTAAGATCTCCCTAGATACAGGACAAGGACTAATTTGAAGTTTTAGGACTCTTTCAAGACTTTTTCTGTTTCTGCCCATTATGAAGAGAAAAGTGGTTAAGGGACCTAATGTTGGTTAAAAGAGCTTGTTCTCAGTCTTCTTTCAGAACTTAGTTTGATTATGGACCTTGGCTGAAAGAAGACAGTATGAATTTTTACTGCCTAATCTACATTTCTTCTTGTGAAGGTAGACATTCTTTTTGATGTATTCAATGTTGGCCTTTCAAAACTTTAAAACAGTATGTGTGTATCAGAAGGATCAAAGGAGATATGAATTTTGTCTTCAACAACTGTGTGAAGAGGAAGCACAGTGTTTTGGTTGTTAGTACAGCTAAAGGGCACTATAAAATCCTTCATCTAAGCTGCAGCTGACAGTATCACTCATCATGAGTTTTTTTTAATTTAAGAATTTGGAGGTCACACAAATGTGACTCCTCTGAAGTCAGGAAGCTGTTGTGATCCTGGTCATGGTAGCCCTTTTCTGCAGGAGAAGGATGGTGCACGTTTCCTGTCCAGTCCCAAGCATAACCCCTCTGGGTTATGTGGGTTATGGGCTGTCCTCAGGTGCTGAGAGATCCTGATGCAGCTGGGGTGGTCTGGAAAGCTGATATCCATCTGCCTCAAAACTGTTTGGAAACTAATTAATACAGCAAGTTACATTCAGATTTTGTTTCTACTGGTCAGATCTTAGTACCTTTTAAGTTCTTGACACCCTCTAATTTTGGGGAAGGTCTAAGCATTATTTCATTGTCTGTTCCACAGATGGTTCTAGAGCAATTTTCTTTCATGCACCATCTCAGGTTTTTTCATGCATATTGAGTCCTTTGCTTTTATGCTGAGACTGATTACGAAAGCCAGTGGCAGAGGCACTCTGGATGCCCACAGAAAGCTCTGATGAGACCCCCATGTTGCGTCACTCAAGGCAGTAAATAGCTTTGCCATTTAGGCACTTAATTATAAACTCAGTGTTCACTTGACCTCTTATATTCTTATTTCACTAATGAGCCAAAGTTTGGGAAGACTGACTGACTTCAGAGCTGCAGCAGTTTGGGCTCTTCGAGCCAAAGTTTCCACTCATTTAACTTATCATACTAATGATCAGTTTTGGAGCCTAAACACAGGAGCTGCATGGAAAAACAGTGTAATGTGCTAATGTGATATCCACGTGACAAAAGGATTGGCTCAGACTGCCCACTTCTTGGCTTTCTGGTCCTGCTACACAGGTGTGTTCTTGCACGCAGCATCCTTACAGAAGAATCAAGGGGCTGTTACAGATGTGGAAGTAGCATTAGTAACTGGTTTTACAGAAAGGGTCCAAACTTGAGTTCCGGTAATCAGATAATGTTGATGCCCATAGGTTTTCCTTCCCACTGCTTTGCGTTTCTCATGACTAATATTGAAATGTGTTCTTAATGCATTCTAGCAGGGATTTATTTCTATTTTTTTAGTGTTGGAATGTCTCATGGTTTTGATATATTTCTCTAGATGACACCCATATATTACGTGCGAGGATCAAAGACACCTGAAAACCAGAGGATTTATTTCAAAAGTTATTCAGACAGCCTAATGACCTGCTTTTATGTGTATGACCATGGAAATTTTGGTGGAGTAGGCCTTGAACCTTGTCATTCCCTTTACAGGAGCTCCTTGTAACTACCTGACCAGCTTCCTCTCTTCACATCTTCTTCTCTCCTTCACTGTGTAACAATAAAAGCTAACAATATCCTCTGACAATTCATGTGAATTGTAATACACATATATACTGCTTTCACTATAGTAAACCTTTACAATTTGATACTTACCATGAAGCTCCAGACCCATCTTTCATCCCATATTTGGTGGCACATAGTTTCCTTCTGTATTTGCATGTGCTTGTTGGGGTTCTCTCCAGTGCACAACATACCAGCTGGTGTGAATCTCCAATCAGATTTCATTTAGGTTTGACTTAGTGTTTTTTAAATTCAGGAAGAATAAAATGTTTGTAAAATGAAATAAACCTGCTTTCTTCTACTGCTCCCTGTTTGTGAAGATGTATTTTTTGATGTCTCATGCTGATCATCTTTATGAGTTGNGCTTTTATGTGTATGACCATGGAAATTTTGGTGGAGTAGGCCTTGAACCTTGTCATTCCCTTTACAGGAGCTCCTTGTAACTACCTGACCAGCTTCCTCTCTTCACATCTTCTTCTCTCCTTCACTGTGTAACAATAAAAGCTAACAATATCCTCTGACAATTCATGACAATTCATATATACTGCTTTCACTATAGTAAACCTTTACAATTTGATACTTACCATGAAGCTCCAGACCCATCTTTCATCCCATATTTGGTGGCACATAGTTTCCTTCTGTATTTGCATGTGCTTGTTGGGGTTCTCTCCAGTGCACAACATACCAGCTGGTGTGAATCTCCAATCAGATTTCATTTAGGTTTGACTTAGTGTTTTTTAAATTCAGGAAGAATAAAATGTTTGTAAAATGAAATAAACCTGCTTTCTTCTACTGCTCCCTGTTTGTGAAGATGTATTTTTTGATGTCTCATGCTGATCATCTTTATGAGTTGCTAATCATCATCTTCTAGTAGAATCTTTTTTTCCCTTCAAGTGTTTTGGAATTACCTCAGTCAAGATCCAAATTAGCTGTGCTCCCTCTGCCTCTTCTTACTATGCTTTCAGTTCACTGAGTTTGTTCCAGGAGTTGTGTTTGCTTTGGTTTGAGTATGTGTTGCTAGAAAGAAGATAAAGTGATGCTGGGGAAGGATGAAAACTTGCTGCTAGATGCTGGAAGAGGGTAATTAATGAGGAACATCTCCAGGAACTATAATTTGTTTTCTTTGAGGAATGTATGCTAATAAAAGCTTTCCACTAGCATGCATAAATGAATCAGATTAAATTTTATCCCAGCATGAACTTGCTGTCAATTCATGCTCTTCAGTTCAGTTCTCAGAATCATCCAAATGTTCTTTTAACAGAGGGCAGTGCATTATCCACTGTCCTGAAACCCCATTTGCCTTATGCATGGATCTGAAAGAGCTTGGTGAAGCAGAGAGGAAGACTCAGGGAGAGCTTGGTTAGGGCATGGATGAGACGTATTTATTGTGTGTGACGGTAGAGAAATACCTACCTAAAGATGTCTGCCTGCCCTGGATTATTATAGGAATATGTTCTGCAAGAACAGGAAGTCAGAGGGTCAAAAGAAACAAAATTAGAAATAGGACAGCAATCAGATTCTGGTTTTTCTTACTGCAAAGGTCATAGAGAACCGAGGCAATTAATTAATGGCCTAACCTTGAAATGTAGTTTATAATGGAAGCTCTGCAGTAACTGAGAGTGTAAGCTGCCTTGACTTGAAGTCGGTTGAAGCTGGTGTCTCGTGGAGTTACAACTTGTGGAGTTCTAACCTGCTCCTGGAAGATTCCTTTCCTTCTTTGTCCTCTGTTCTCAGTTTCTCAAGCTCTTTGGTATTTAGGCTTGGCTTCATGGCATGAGGAGAGGAAAGCATTGCTATTTAGTCTCATGATTCTTAGAGATAAGTTATTAATACTAAAAGGAATGAATAAATGACAGGTGCTTTGCTGAGCACCTTCCCACCACTTTCTTAATCTTTCCTCCCACCAAAGCATGGAAAGTGCCTGGTAATTTCTGAAATCACCTTGAGTCTTTCCTGAGCAGGTCCTCACCACTGCACACAGGCACTGGCTTGCGGTCAGCATGTGCGTAGGAGCTGATCCATCGCTTAAGGCTTCTTTGGGAACCCCAAAGAACAATAATATCCTGTTGACTAGGATTTTACTATTTATACCCACGAGCTGAGCAGCCACCTCCTCTGCCTGCTCCTTAGTTACCAGTCTGTAAATCTCTCTTTGGACCATGTTGCCTACTGCATGGTTGGTAACATGATTTTTGGTTTCAAGATGAATTTGCCTAAATTCTTAAACTTAAAAGAGCAAATATTGATGAAGAAAGGCATCAGCTTTTCTTGTTTTGTTAACCTATTAGTTTTTTGGACATCAGACAAAGAGACTGTTAGGAAGCTAACCTGAAAACTCTGGGTATCACTATAAAACAGTACAATACAAAGAGGAAAACAAGTAGATCCCTTATAGATGTGTTTGTGAAGAAGTGCTGACTTAAACCTGTCAGATTAAAGACTGAATCCTGCCACCCACATACTCTCCTAGCCTTTTATTCCTTTCTTATTTTTCCACGCAGTTTTTTTCTGCAGCAGATTTTCAGTCTTCATGAGTAAAAAAGATGTCATCTTATTCCAGAAAAACCCTTTGCTGGCTTTGAAACATAGGGAAAAACATGTCAAATTTAGCCTGGTACTTTCCACGCTGTTTTTTTAAAGGTGAGCCTTTTAAGAGAAGCTGTGCAATTTACTTTGAAGAGAAAAAATAGAGTCAAACCTGTGGGAGTCTGCTAGAGTGAAGTGAAAAGAAAGCAATTATTTCACTGAGAGCTTTCATGAAGATTTTTGAGACTACTATCAGAAAATAAAGTGTCTTAATAACAGGACTTAGTTATAAAGGCCAATTGCTTCTGCTCCGATATGGATAAATGCATCATGGAGGAAGTGGGTTAAACCTGATTTGAATCAGAAGAAGCCATTGCTCCTAGTGCTGATTTTATCTGTATGAACATGGATCGTGAGGTTCTGTAATTTTGCTTTGGTGCTATCATGCATATCTAGAGGTAGGTTCTTTTCTGAAGACCTTGCTAGTGTATCCACCAGGGAAACACTATAATATAGCTCTTGGATTCCTGGTTCCATCTCTGTACTTTGGGAGTGTGATGGCTCTGCCCAAGTCCCTCTCCTGTCCTATCACTCCTCAGCTCTGCCTTTTGAGGTTTTCTAGTGCATATACATCCTTCTTGTTAAAGTAAGGCAAGTGAAGTAAGGCATGTTCAGCATTTAAAAGTGAACTAGGAATCCTCAGAGAAACCAAGATATTTTCTGAAGCCATTTTTTAATTATAGTGAAAGCTTTGTGCTTATAGAAAGTTTGGAGTATTTTTGATACCATCTGGATACCTAAGCTTGGACAACAAATCACTTCTGACATAATGATGAAAGTGTATAATACTGTGTTCTCCTAACCCATGTCTCATTAATGTGGAAGCACATGGATTTTCCTGCAAAATGTGGATTCACCATCTGTGCTAGTATTCTTTGTGTAAAGTGAAAGACTGCCCTTTGCATTGCAATTGCAATGGACCCATTCTGCTTTTACTGCCTTCTCTCTTGGACCAAATGGGTAGGTCACAGGACAAAATAAATCTACACCAAACAGTATTTATGTTAATGCTTATTTTTCTTACGTACAATGCAGAAACTAACAAAATTTATTAAAGGCGGAACTAACAAGAATAAGTGATATTTTTCTGATGTTCCCACTATCATATTCTCCATTTTTTGAGATTCATTTACTTATTTGGGCTATGAACCCGTGGTCTTAGGGAAACTCTGAATTCCTTGTATGCCTCTTGTAGATGTCCAAACCTATATCAGACAGCATGTAAGGGACATAACATTAAGAGTTAAAATGTTACACAGACTTAAAATGGTGTAGGTGAGAGTTGCTCATAGAATGTGTTGCAGCTTGGTTTGAGTTACCAGTTTTTAATGTCACTTAGAGGTTATTTGCTTTCAGAGCTAGGCATTGGCATTTTGAGTCTGATCTAAGTCTGGGGATTCCCAGCTTGGCTGTACTTCTCCAGTGATGTTTGAACTGCTCTTTAAATTCTCCATTCCTAATTGTGATGCCTTTTATATTTACAGAATAATAATTAAGATTCTTATATAGAAGGTTTTGCAAAGCAGTCTGTCTTTTCACCATCATATAATCTGAAGTAGCATAAAAATGGTGTTTTATATGCTCTAAAACTTTATTCCCCTACCATATAATTGACAACTTCATTCATAGAACCTGGTACTAATGGTTTTCAAATAAAACTCATCAAACCCAGGGGTCTTTAGCCATCTTGTTTTCTCTTCATCTCTCTCAAGTTCTTCTGCTTTTTCATATTCTTGACCCTCAGTAATAGATGGAACATCTTTAAGTGAGTAAATAAGTATATTAGCGGTAAAAATTTAGTGTGCTTCAGTAAATTTCTTGATGTAGTATGACTGAGCACAGTACAATTAAGGGACAGACTTTTTTGCAGTTTCAGTAGTTTTACTTCTGCAACCTCATGGGGATAAGCTGCTTTATAGAAGATAATGATCTGTGTTTTGTTGTAGATGAGTTTCTATGGTAATTTTGATACATCAATAAATAGTTCCAAAGGGGAAGGAAAGGGCTTTAAAAGAGATTTTTTTCTGATGTGTTGTGAATGGGATTCAGAGTATCAGTTGAGGGATTAGACTTCTCTTAGTTGAGGAAAGATAGATAAAACAGGACAAGAAGAGGGCTGCTCCGAAGGGGCTGGAGCTGGACAAGCTGGCGGAGCAGGAATGTGCATGATCCCCATGCTTTGGAGGCAAGTTATCTATCTTCAAACACAGTTAATGACCTTAACTGAATTCAGTAGCATATTTGAAACAGCAATAGTGAAGCCTTTCTTAGGTCTTTGAGGCTGAATTCTGGTGAGATTTTACAGTTAGAAGAGGAGAGGCTGGTGGCAGTCAGCAGGATATTATCAGAGAATGGGCTGCAATAGCGTTTTCTGAAGCAAGAGAATGTGAATAGGAGGTAGATAAAATCCTATGATTTTGCCTGCTGGGATGAGAAAATCCAAAGCTGTTCACTGAGGACGTAGAGGAGGAGGTAGTTACAGCATAGAAAGCTAAAAGATCTTGATGCTTTGTTCATGACTTAGATCCACCAATTATGCACATGCACAACCGTCAGGAACTATAAGCTGTTAATGCCTGCCGTCATCCTCCTTACTTGGCATATGAATTTCTTTGCCTGCAACTCAGATCTGATCTTGCACCCACTGAATTTTTTTTCACTGAGCTCAGTGGGGCTAAATGTGGCTACTGCAGTGAAGGAGCTGCTCATCTCTGCCTCTCACATGCACAGGGTTGTGTGCTGTGTAAATAAAATAAATAAATAAATAAATATATCTGCCTGCAGTCCAAAAACCTGAATATACAGAAATACGTACCAGAATTAGATCTAGATCCTCAGATCAATGCCTGATATCCCATGCACTTGTCCTTGGTTAGCATGTTGTCAGGTGAGCCAGCAGTATATCTGTGCAACAGGGGTTATGTGGAAGCCCCTGGGTGAATGTTGCAATAGCTTTATGGATTTGTTTGCCTAGGTGTAGGAGTCATTGTTATGGCTTCTGGCCTACTTCTCAGCAAAGCAATTAGCAAGTCCGAAAGGT
The DNA here is from genome assembly GCA_013400695.1 of Neodrepanis coruscans. Taxonomy (NCBI): domain Eukaryota; kingdom Metazoa; phylum Chordata; class Aves; order Passeriformes; family Philepittidae; genus Neodrepanis; species Neodrepanis coruscans. The sequence continues at coordinate 20,114 of VYZS01086796.1, read as the reverse complement.
CTTGCTTCAAGGCTTTCACAAGCCATGAATTATGCATTTAATTCTGTATCCTGGCTTTCCTTTCTCTAATATGCTCTTTCAGATCATGTAATGTCTTATTTTTCCCTCACATATAATCTGACAGCCTGATGCCCAGAGCAGGAGCACAGGAAAGCCTTTTCGTCATCTATTTGCAACATACAACTTCTTTGATTGTTTCAGGTGGTGTTTATGAAAGAAAATGCTTGTTGCAGACAATAATATGTTTAGGCTGTTCAGTGCCTTGCCTTCTGAGAGCCCTGAGAGCAATACCGATCTGCTGGGCATTCAGCAACAACAGCTGCTGCCTGCCTGACACCATTAAAACAAAGATTTAGCATTTATTTACAGTACCATGTAGCTATGAACCTGGCCACTGTAACTCTGGTATGGTGCAACTAAGGACTATCATAGAGTGTGTCAACATGAGTAGCCTCGAAAGTTAATGCAAATCAACTTTCCCCAAAATCGATTAACTAAACCACTCTGGATGCCGTGTGTTCCTCTGCAAAATGAAGGTGGCTCTGCCTCAGCTGTTCATAGTTAAATGTGAACTGAATTAAGAATACTCTTTTCCTCTGCTAGTGTTTTACTTGAGACAAGGTGCTAGTGGTGTGGATCTATCAGTGTATGTTTGAAGTCGACCCAAGCCCTGGCAGCGGAGGTGGATGCAGAGGAAGCAGTGAGGGTGGCACAGGAGAGGACTCTGAGTTCAGACAGTCGGGCCAGCCGTTTGCTTTCTACCTGGATCGATACCTGTGGAGCCGGGTTTATTCACAGCCGCTGGTGTTGGAGGCTGTGCTGGGAGAGGCAGGCAGAGGAGCAGCTTAGCTGGAAAGGCGGAGCACAGAGCCCTGTCCAGCCGGGGCAGGGGAGCTGAGGCTCTTTTGTCTGAAATTCTGGCTTTTGTTTTTGACATCGCCTTGAGGCAGGGAGGTGGAGTTGTGTGGCTACTCTAAACAAAAAATAGGCTAGGAATGAATTTCAAGAGTATTTCCCCTGCTTTACTGTCTCAGCAAGAAGCTTAATGGTTCCTGTAAGCAGTTTATTAGGCCTCTCCAGACTTAAAGGATGCTCTAGGGAAAATCCCTATGCTGCTCCTGGCTATACATTACCTGTTTATCTGCTGATCCATGGGATGCAATTATTCCTCCAGCCTCATAGAAAATGCTCTCCCAATTCAGTGCTATGGCAGTGAATGTGGAATGAGAAATGGCTTTCATCCACTTCAGGAGCTTGCTGCTGCCTTCTTTCAGGAGTCCCCAAGGAATCCTGCACGTCTGCAAGGCCAGCTCCTCTCAGATCAGTTGTTTGGGATACAGACCCACCCACACGATGGTAATTCTGGGCAGTGTCAGCTGAGAGGTAATTTGGTCCCGAGGCCCATCGTTTTTCTGTTAGGGATTCTCCATGGATGCTGCGATTGCAGCATGTGGGGGTGGAGGAACTCACAGATCCAAAGCCTGTGCTGGCCAAATTACACAAGCTGTGTTTCCAGTACCAGTGTTCTTGTACTTTCTTTGCCCTTCTGCACTGAAAATGTTATTTAGTTACAAAAGTCAATTATAGAATGAGGCTGCTCTTGGATTTTAATTATGAGGATGAGAAATACTTGGGTAGTGAATTTGTTGCCATGATATAAGCAAGGCAAGGTTTGCAGGAAGAGGTAATGTCTTTTATTAGACTGGCTGATAAATTGCTTTGTTGTTTTTCCAGCCTCTATTTGTTGGCCTAATAAAAGCTCCTGCCTCACCTCAGTCTTTTTTTGGTGGCATGCTTATCTGAGTAAGAGAAATCAGTGAGGTTAGCCTTGTGCAAGTGGTCATGTTTCCATACTGCAAACCGTGAAACAAACAAATTCACTGTTAATTTCTATAAACCCAGTTTATTTATTGCCTTCCTTAATGTTGTTTTTGTTATCTGTGACCACTGAGAAAAAAAACCTGTTCTTTTATTTATACAGTGTAATCTCTTGAAAGTACATCCTTGCTTCAATAGCATGACTACAAATAAGTAAGAGTACAGCAGTGACTGTGAATGCCAAGTAACCAAAGAGCAGGGCCAAGGCCCAGCCTGACTGCAGTTGCAAAATGTGAAATTTGGCCTTGAGAGGTAGCAAATGGATGGATTAAACTCCAGCTGTAAGCAGGAGAACGTTGTTTAGCTATACTGACGTAACCTGAGTTTTCTGGGCTCTGTCTGGTCCCTCAGTAAAGCCACCCATCTGTGCTTCATGGTAGAAAACAATGCATAAAATACACCCATCTAGTTTGCAGGTTGGTAGTATTCCCAGTATGTATAATGTATCAAAGGAAGAAGTTTCATTACTTGCAATGCAAATATTACAAACCATATATACATTTTCCTTAGTTTATTTGACAGTGTAGGGCAACACCTATTTGAATTTTGTCCTACTTTAGTTTATTTATGCATGGAAAGTCCCTGAAGAGTACTTCAGGGAGGGGGCACCAGCAAAGGCTGGGAGATGCCTGAGTGTTTCCCAAGCCCTTGTTGTCCCAGGATTGGATGTTCCCAAGAACAGCATTAGGATTTAATTCACCCTTTTTGTTCTTGCAATGGCTAGCAGAGCAAAGTGGAAATGTACTTCAATTTACTAAAGCAAGATTTGATTTACTGATGAAAGCACCGTGTTTGGGAGAGCTCTAGTGTAAACAGCAGGGAGGTTGTTTGGACCTCTCACTTCAAAACTATTTTAGCAAATGTTTTGTTGATGAAGGCTATTCCTATCTGCAATCACCATATATGCCTGGAAGGTCCCTCCTCTTGACTTAGCCCTCGTTAAAGCTGGGCATTTCTCACAGCTGTGACTCCAAATGACAAACACTGAGTTGTGACACTGTGTAGGGGCTGGATGCAATTCCTGAACCTATCTGCCCTGTCTCATGAGACCTCCAGGATTCTCTTTCCAATTTTGGCTTAATGGGTGGCATTTCTCTTAAGCCCTGGCAGTCTGGAAGTTGGGCCTTCTCAGCTCGTCATGTAGGCTTCCTCTGCTGCCGTGATTGTTCTCTGTTTTGATGGTTGTTTGCAGTACATGAAAATACAAAATGCTAAACGCCAGGCTGGGAAAGGACTCTCATTTGCCGTGAGAGAATTAGGCTCAATTTCAGACTCTGCTGTAACTCTGCAGACATAGAAAAACATTTGGGGCCAGCAATGTAAACACTGCAGACTGCAGTGTAAGCCCTGCAGCTACCAGGGTGGCAGGACCAGTGCAGGGGGAGGCAGAGGTCGCCCTGATTTCCTTTTGACAGAGTCAGCAAACACTAATCCTTCTCTGCCAGGGGAAAGTTGTGCCGCTTGCTCACGGGTAGCCCTTGGTCACGTCAGCCCATGTTTATGCTCTGAACACGGTATAAGAGCACATAAAAGAGCAGTGTTGTCAGCTGAGCCCCCCCGTCCTACACAAACACCACCTTGTTTATGCAACTTGGCTCATCGTTTTTGTTTCATATTGGTAGGGTAAGCTCCTTTTCTTTTTTTTCCTGTAGTGTTTTACATGTGGTGCTTGCTCATTGTGTCTGCCTTAGAAACCTCCAGGATGGAACATCTCTGCTATCCCAGGTGAAGACCATAATGTTACCACCGAGAGGCAATTGTCCCACTGCATTTTCTGAACTCAGCCTGATCTGCTTACACACATTCCTTGTTTTCTTTCTGAATGCAGGTTGAATATCAAGTGCTTATGCACAGGTAAAACTGTGTTTGTTATAATCAAGTCAATCAGGTTAATGCTGAATTAATAGAAAAACTAAGTGGATATAACCTTGAGTATGTTTGAAATATTCCTCTCTGCAGCAAGGCAGGGTGCTGTCACCTGCTAGAGATCCATCAGGTAGGGCCAAAAAGCATTTTGCTCAAGGAAAGAGCACACAACTTCAGCAAATCTGAGTTTCTGTTAACTGGAAAAAAGCAGAAGCTTGTCAGATTGTTTCAAGTTTTGGTTGTTGTTTTGTTTCCTTAGCCACTTCTTCCCTATCCCACCAGCCTGAATTTATAAAATATAATTAAATAATTCTAACAAAATTGGAGCACTGATAGAGCTCAGTGCTTTTCATTTCAAGGGATGCAGGTGTGGAGGAGAAGGCAACTATAGTCCCAGTCCCCCGAAAAAAATATTTCCAAGGTCAAAGAGAAAATTTTTGCATGCAGAACTTAAATAATACTCAAAACACAACTTTGCTCCAGTCACGTTAACTGTTTATAAACAACCATTGAAGTGATATTGCAGAAAGACCAACCAGTGGAAAACCCCCACAATACCCATTCACATAGTTGGTAACTATTCCAGGAGCTTTCTGGCTACGATCTCCCTGTCACTGCTACCTTGGCATGGTGTGCCACCTTGGACGTGTCTAAACTATGCTGCACTTGTGTAAAGAGATTGGAAGTGCTCCAGAGTAGTAGCTTTTTGTGTATGTGTGTATAGCTATGCAGTCTGGATCAAACTCTCTTTGATTTTAAGCTCTGCTAATAATTAACTCTCATCTTGTTGTAACTATCCAGCATAATGATAACCACAAGGTTATTAGGTGTGTACTGCACAGCATATCCCTTCCAGTCTGTCAGAGAGCTGACATCTGTGAATGAATGTGAAAGAGTTTAAATTAGGCACAGTATCTTTTTCTAAATCCTAATACTTTATAGGCAGGTTCATCTGTCCTTTGGCCTGTTGATGTCAGGTTTGGAGAGCATTCTTCTTGCAGAGACTTCATTAAGGCTCTTGAGCACATGCTGTGGGCTCTGCTCTCATGTTTGCATTAGCAATGGTGTTTTTTCATGTTAAACTGGTTTGACAAGCCAACTCTACAAGATGAAGTCCACCTCTGTTTTATTTATATTGTTTTTTCCTTCTTCTGTGTTGTGATAGTAGGTAAACAAAGCAGTAGCTAGGTCTCTATGTTTCTAATGACCCTTTTTGTCCAGTTCCTTGAGGTATGAAAGATGCAAACAGGCTGTTTATTGCTGCCAATCACTGATGCTTTGGCAGCTCACATAGAAAACATTAGTAAGAGGTACAGGAATTAATATAACTTTTTTTATGCTTAAAATTTCGTTTGCTTTAAATATCATCTGCTTCTTCTTTTTGGATGCTTATTTCCTTTGCCCTAGCTGCATCCCCTCAACTGATCATCATCAAAGCCAAAATCCTGGCACAGGCAATTTGGCTGCAGAGCTTCATGATTGACTGTTGCCCTGGCAGCTGAAATCCATTAAGGAGAAACTTTTCACTGCAAACCAAAGGGAACTCACGCAGCACAGGATGTGGAGCAGTGCCTGCCTCTCACAGTGACCCTGTATGGTGACCCTGCATGTCACCCCACCCTCCAGCCATGATGAGTCTCCCACCAAGCTGATTTATGGCCTCTCCTTAAGTGCACCTGTGAAGGAAGGGGAAAACTGAGCTGTAGTTAATCTCATGTTTCTAAGCAACCAGGTTAATTCCCTGCAGCCGATCCCTAAAGGGAAATTCCTGTTTTCCTGCACCCCTGCTCAGCTGCAGCAGAGGACATCTTCTTCTATTCCTTCTCCAGCTCCCAGACGACAGGCAATGGAGTCTGACGAGGGTCACAGCTTTGCAGCTTTTCTCCAAATGTCGTGGAAGCACAAAAAGGGCATTTTATTAATGGTCTGTAACCAGGTAAGGGGCTGTTGAGGGACTGTGGAAAGTTTAAATGTTTTACCCATGGCTAAACTGAAAATCATGGTCATAATTGGGGGGGTTCCTCTGCTCCAAAGAGCATCAAAATATCTGAATAATGTATTGCCAATCCTTTTTACAGTGAAATCTCTGTTTGCTGTAAAGTTTTAGTGATAAAAGGGACTGAATTCTATTCTGAGTCCCTTGGAGTGACCATAAGGGACCAGCCTTTTATTGATAAAAGATTCATGAACCTCATACTACAGAAATAGGAGTTAGAGGAAACAGAGATCAGATGAGATCTATGGACTTCTCCACTGTTGGAAGAACATGGATGCCTAGTTGGGGCTTCAGAATAATAATAATTTTCAGGGTTTTGTTTTTTTTTAAGGAAGCTGTATGACCCTTACAAGAGCAGTTATACTGCTCAGCTGCACTAATGAAGGTGATGTGTGGTGAATCCACAAAAGTGCTGGAATTGTGTGGGAAACTGGGCAATGAACCCTAGTCACAGCTTGAGCCCCAGTGGGGAACCTCAGCACCTTCTCAGGGAAGTGAAGGTGGAGAACTTGAGAAATGCTCCTGTGGGTCTAGGGACATGTTTCTCTCTTGCTGAAGGCTACTCATGTGACCAGCTGTGAATGCTGGTTAGAGTCAGGTGGAAAACAAGGAATTCAACATCACTCAGCAGAAGGGAATACACTTAATAAAAATGGGCATGCCTTGGACATGTAGGATAGATGCATCACTTTCTTGGGGCTTGGGCTCTTTTGGCTTGTCTGGTCTTTTCTGGTCTGAAGCTCAGCTGAGAAACTGTCCCTGATGGCCTTTGTCCTGTACATTGACAAATATGTGCTGTTAGCTAGTGTTGATGAGATCAAGTGAGATTCTGGGTCAAATGGACATTTAGATCTGATCCAGCATTCTGTCCAGAAAAGTGCATAGTAAACCACTCTGCACGAGGGTTTTACAACTTGGGTAACCAAATGCTGGGAGCACACTTCTTTAGAACCAGTGTACAAGCCTGATGCATTTAAGCTTGGAACAGCCATGTGCTTTTACAGAGTGAAGTACTGGAGTAGGTGGAAATATCACTTCAAAGTGATATTCTTGAGTTGTAACTTGTGGAAAGGGCACTGATGAAATGGACTTGATTTTGACTGAAGTGCTGACCAGGCGCAGTGCCTTGTCCCATGCACCTCCTCACTGACTGCAGGAGAGCCACAGAACCACACTTCTGTAATGGCCAAGCAGCTTCTTCCCCAGCATTGCCCTGGCACTGGTTTGCCCTTGTAGCACTACTGGAGGTTCATCTGGGCATTGCCAGCTGAGGGCTGCCCTGCCCATTGTACCGCCTATGCATGGGCTTGCCTCACACAGCAATGTGCAGAGGAACACAACCAGGGCTGCCTGGGGCTGGGCAGATTTTATTTCCAGGCAGGAAATGCTGTCAGGGCAGATTACATGAAATGGCAAGGAAATCTTCCAGGAAACTCATTCTAGTCTTAGATCTTAGCTGTGTTTATCTCTTTTCATGTAGAAGAGCGTGTATTGCAGGGCAGTGTCGTTCGCAAGCTTCTGCTCAGAGTTCAATTTGGCAACTCACCTCGGCAAGGCGGGTCCTGTGCCATGCCGTGAGGCTCTGGGTGGGTACCAAGGAGCAGCATTGGGCTGATATCTGGCAGCATGTGCAGAGGAGTAGGAAGCACAATGAATTTATTCCTCTGTGGCACATTTGTTGAAGATCTGACCAAGGTTAAAGGGAGAGGTTAGTGGGCAGGAAGTACCTGAGAAGACAGAGATTAAAGCTGTGGTAATTTTGGTTTGGGAACACGCAGAAGTATTCTAGCTGACAACCACTGGCACTGCATATGAGGTAGCTGTTTTCTGTCAGGCATGTCTACTCTCAGCACCAACATGGGCTTTCATCTGTCCTTAAATTAGTCTTAATTACAAGTTATTAATATTTTTTAACAGCAAAATGCAGCTGAAAGCAATTACCTGTAATTGCTAATTTGTGTACATATTCCCAAAATGGTAATCTCTTCATCTGAACACCCAGTTCTCGCTAGAGTCAGTCAATGTGTTTTTGCTACTGTTTTTTACTTCAGTATTGGATTGCATGCTAGTCTTTTTTAGTGGCTTCTCTGAAAGCAACAGTATCTCTTCTTACGGGTTCTGTGATCTTGAAACTGTGATCTTGTTAAGGAGGCCTCACTAAAGATGTCTCCTTTGGTTTTGAAAGAATACTTAAATCACAGTCACTGACATGAGAAATTAATCAATTCTTGCAAGTTGCTCAGAATGCACTTGCATTTGTGTTGGATCTCGATTTCATCTGTGAACATCATCACCCTTTTTCAGTAAGCTAAAGGCCTCACAGATGGCTCTCCTTGTGCTGATAAATTTGTGCTACAGTTCAATGCTGACCTTTGCAATCCTTGGTCTCAGATGATTTGGGACTTTAAAAATTTAATTCAGAGAGATTATGGCTTTTCTTTCTTTCTGCATATTTTCACCCTTGCTAGTGTAGGAAAGATTCAGAGCTGCCAAATTCTGCCAGTCGGAAATGGCCTTTCTGATGCTGCAGTCACAATCTGGTGGAACAGATTGTTAGGTGGGTTGAAAACTCATGGGACCACCTTTGGCTGGACTCCAGGAGATCAAAGGGCACACATCCAGCTGGCACCAGTGAGTGCAGTACTCAGGACTTAATGCTGGAGTCCACGTTTCTTGACATTTTGATCAACAAGCTGGTGAAGACACAATGTGCCTTCCACAAATATGTGAATGGCACTAAATTAGGGGCAGCAACTGGCATGATAAATGTGAGAGCCTAAATCTCCATGAATAAACCTAGTGACTAGGCCAACATGAAGTTCATGGAGTTTAGAAAAGAAAAGGAGAGTCAGAAAAGGTTCAGAAAGAACTCTGTGAAGTGAAATGGTCTGCATCTCAGCCAGACCAACTCCTTGCAGTGGTAAAGGATGGGAAGTGACTGTGTGACTTGTAGTCCAGCTGATATCGACAGAGGTATTACTGTGGATGCCAAAAGATGCCAGTAGATATGAAAGTAAATAAGTGAAGCCCTCCTCTAGGCTACATCGAGAAGGTCATTGCCTTCTGTGTTTCAGTGTTGGTCACAGCCAACAGTGTCTGAGGAGCAACCACACTGCAGTTGAAATTTGTCATCTGTGGGAAGGGAAGAAATTCCCAAGCACTTGCATTTGTCTGAGCACTTGTGTTTGTTGGTGTTTTCCTTCTAGTTTTCTTGAAGTTTGCCACTTTGTAGTTCCACTGGAGACCTAAAAAAATACTTATATGTTAAGGCTGGAAAAATGTTATTGCGTATTCACTGACTGTTAGAACAATGGCTTTTCTTTGTTTAAAATAGCCCAGCTTTTAAAAAAGAACTGAAGGAGGAAATACAAGTGATTTTTATGCCACCTATTCGTAGTGTTACAGAACTGCCTGCCCTGTTTGGAAGACATGCAGTGTTGCAAGTGCTCAAGAATTTCTTTACGGAGGCCGAGATCTGTGGCTGAGCCCTGTGTCCAGTGCCCTTTGGGCTGTCCTTCCACAGCCAGCAAATGCCGATTGCAATGGGGTCACTCCTTGGAGAATATTACTTGTGACTGATGCTGAAATACTTCATCCTGTGGTAGCAAGGATTCTCTCCCAAGTGGAGGCAAACGGGACTCTCACATGATCAGCCTTAAGGTGTTTTTGTTCGGTTTGGTAAGCTGAGTGTTCATTTAAAGGGACTTAGTCTTCAAAAGCTGTTCTCTTGTTTTTCTTGTTCCTACTTCCTTACCTCAAAAGATGGATCCACCTCTTAGCCTGAGGTATATCCATAGTACTTTTCCTCCACTAATAAGAGTAAGAGGACTTCTGACTGTGCCACTGGCACTTCAAAGCTGTCAGGCTGTTAAGGAGGAAAGTGGAGCTGCCAGCTCTACTACAGACCTTGCACATGTCTGTGGACAGCAGAGCCAGCCTCTGTTGCTGTGCTTTCAGGACTGGAGAACCATTTGTTGCACCTCTCGTCCTGCCTGGGTAGATGTGGATCTTGCAGTATGTGCCCAGTCTATCTCAGTGTACCCCAGCAAAGTTGGCAGCACCCAGCCACCTTGGAGAGGCTCCCAGAGATGGCTTTGCAGCTTCACTGACAGCAGGGATTTTAGTAGGCTTCACCTATTAAAAACGATTTTTCAGGCATGGTCTATATTTAACCAGCTTCTGTTTGCGCAGCATTAAGGCACTGGAACAAGATGAGTTTATTTTTTCATTTCCAGTGATGTGGCATCTTGCACCTAATTCCAGTCAAATCCCACACCCTGAGCCCAGCTCTTGTTTACCATGTGGCACGTTTCATCATGAAGCAGCTTGTAAAATTAAACTGAAAAGGAGGGAATCTTTATCTGCCTGTAACATGCCACCAGCATGGGGAAAAACAGGACAGTAGTGCGAGTCCTGGGAAAGGCAGGGATATGCCTGTGCAATGAACATGTTCCCCAGCTGAGAGTGAGAGTGTCTTGGGATTGGTGGGTGTGTGCTCTGCTTGTCAGACTTCCACTGCCAGACTGCTCTGCATATGTCCAAGAGAACTTTGATTTGTCTAAGCATTTTCTTATATGTGAAAATCTGGATCCATTAAACAGTGTTCTGCTCCTAACTAAAGATTTAGTTCTTGTGAAGAATACCTACTGCCTTTTAATTATTCATTCCTTCAGCTATGAAATAACTAATAGAGAGGATTCTTTTATGGTGAGCTGGATTTAAAAGTAGCAGCCCCTTGTGATTCTGATATTTAATGCATGAGCAGGGGCTGAATGCTGCTATCAGGCCTCTTGAGATGGTGCATCAGCTGCTGCCTTTGGGCAGCATAACATGGAGATGCCTGAGGGGCGTTGTGTTCATTTTGTGCTGGCCTGAAATGTTATAGCTGAGATGACTAGGTATGTGTAATGCTCCTCTAACCACAGCTATCGCAGAGGAGCATCAGAAATGGGTTATGATTGTTCTGGTTTTCCAGGTTGTTGTCTGGTGAGGAAGGAAACTATCTCTGCAGAGCTATGGCACTTTATCTGCTGTGAGATGGAAAGAACGAACAGAGAAGGGAAGAGGAAGAAATAACTGTATGCCAAGATTACAGCCAAGATAAAAAAAACTGAATGGGGAAATCAGCACTAGAGAAACAGAGAGACAAGAGTGATAAATGCAAAGCAGGCAAGGACGAAGGTGGTTCTCGATTGTTATGTCTTCGGCCAAGATAGCAAAACAAGTTCCTCCGTTTACATCATTGAGAGTAGGATTGTAATGAGCAGCTAACTAAACGTGTAGTTTCAATCAACAGCACATATACCTTTTTTCTGTGGCTTATCACTGGATAGGTAAAGGTAAGGATTAGGGAGAGAGAAGATGAATGAACTCTTAAGAGAAGGACTTCTCTGGTAGTGCAGGCCCTGCAAATATACAGGAGAGAACCACCCTGTTAACATACGTTACACAAAGCTGTTTTTTAGCACAGCTCTATGTTATATTTTTACATGCTTTTAAGAATCTCAAGAATCTTAAGGTTTTGTCAGTTATTTTTTCATAGATGTGCAATGAGCATATTAGCTCTCATCCTGAGACTTTATGAAGTGCTTACGAAAGGTGGTGAGACTAGGGCATGGAGATGAATTAATTTGTTTGCTTCTCTCATGTTGGTGGCATATCTCAGCAGTCTTCTGCTTTAACTATTGTACTGTAACTATTTGTGAAAATACAAGCATTGTATTGAAAATACAAGCCATCGGATCACTGAGTATTTGGTTAGACGTTCCACAATTTTCCCTCCTGTGTGAGGACTTATGCTTTGTTTATGAAGTGTCTCCAGTCTGGACAGCAGCAAAAATCTGTGTGATGTATGTGTGACTCAAGAGACTAAATAAAATGGCTCAAGGGCTATTAAGACATACTTTAACATACAGTTTAAATAGAAATAAGCCAGTGCTGCTGCCAAGACAGGCAGAGCTATAACACACCCTTTCCCCCCTTGGCTCATACAGGCACAAGTGTTTGTGTGACTGTGCAGTGAATTGGATCAAGTGACCAAGTTAAAATAAACCCTTTTATCCACCAGGTTAACTTTAGCTGGCATCAAATCGTGCATCTGGTTCCCCACAGAATCGTGTAAGGATTTAGACAGCTCTTCCCTATCTCCCACTTTGCACAGGCCATTGAGTCTGTGAACTGGTGGAGAACATTAAGCAAATCTTTGTGCAAGATCTGTCTGCCTGCTCTCATTGGGTATGTAAACTGTGAAACCATGATAAAGGTAGGGAAAAACAGATAGGATACTACATGTCATGTTTAGTCATGTAAAAAAGAAAGCAAATTGCCATTCTATTGTTTTTTTTCTATCTGATGGGTATTGCAGACTTGCAGCTGTGTCACGAGATCCATGCTATGTGGCTGATTAAGCCTGCTGTAGGCAGTTATTTCTCTGCTTCTGCCTTTCTGCTTTTGATTGCTTCCCAGGATGAAGATTTTAATCCATCTAGATGAACATTTCTAAGTTAGAGAGGTAGTTTACTCTTTTAATTGCAAATTATATTTCCCAAACTGGGTTATAATAAATGGAGTGATTGTTATAAACGTTATAACAATAAGGTTATAAATACGTTATTCACACTAAAAGTAGAGAATAAATTTTTTTTTGCTTTTAAAGACTGCTTCTCACTACCTTCTGTGAGAATATCCCCTCTCTTGCAAATAAGCTCTGATCCAGGTGTTCCACAGCCACTTTATTTACAGGTATAAGGGCTTTAGTTTTCTTCTAGACCTTCTTGGATAAGGAATTGAGGGCAAAGTGGGACAGACAGAATCTGCTTTTCTTGCTCTACATTCGGGTGCTCTCCGTGGATGCAAGAGGAAGTCTGAGGCATTCCTGGGTTAAATTGCAACTGGCTGTGCTTAGAATACTTGTCATTAAATTTTTTCCTCCTTTTGGTAGGGATGCCAGGATGTGATCCACAGGTTAATGGAAGACAATCTAATTCATGAGGGAAGTGTTTCCTAATGCCCCAGCTCATTAAAACCAGGAGTTATTTTAAAGTTACCTAGCCCATAGCTGTTAATATTGATTATATGTTATTACTGTATGAAAAAGCAATGCAGAGGTAATTGAGATCACACATGGGCTCACATTTACTTCTCTGCTGCAGTCACTGGAATGTGCAATGAAGAGTTTTGACAGCTCTATGCTTACCTGCTGGCTGCAGGAGACCGGATAATAACCGGTGTGGTATAAAACGTGGTGATACAAAGTTAACTTCCAACTTTTTTTTACATAATAAAGCTGCTAGGTTATGTTTATATTAGTTTGTCATTTCATATGAGGTGAGTTTTAAAAATAAATTTGGTTCCACAAGCTTTAGAATGGATTTACTGTACTGTTGAACTAGTGTTGTTCTTTGCTGCTTATGCTATTAAGTTACTGTGTTTATCTCTGATGATAATGAAAATAAACCAAAAGTTGATTTTGCTTTGCAAATGTTTCAGGAGGCAAACTCTTGGCTAGGGAAAACAGCCTGAACCCAGCATTAAGAGTATCATTTTGAATGATTTTCTGGAAAAATTATATAACCGACATTTGGGACCCAAATTACTGTGGGGAATAAAGAAATTGAACGCATATGGGGGAAATCACACTGTCTCTAATTGCATTTCTTGTCATGTGTCTTGGAACATCAATAAATGTTTAAAAAAATGACATTTTTTGCAAGGGTAGGAGTGCATTTTTCTGAAACCATTAAGTGAATGCTCCAGCTCTTTCAGAGTGCAGCATAAAAACTAAACTGGCAAAGGAATAAAAGATAAAGGAAGTAATCCTATTAAAATAAAAAGGAGAAAACAACATCCAGAAACACATTCAGCTAACTAAAGAAATATCCAGAGAGTAATTTCAATAGTTTGTTAACCAAGAGATATATTGCTGAGGCTTCTAACATGTAGATGACCTGAAATCTCTAAATAATGCTTCAGTCTTCAGAGGTGCATCAGGATATCTGTCCTTTCCTATGAACACCACCAATCTTCCTGTGGCACCTCTTTATTCTTTTTCTGCTTCTGTGCCAGGAGTCTAAGGTGTCTCTCTGCAAATGTGGCTGCAGGGCTTATGTCCAGTTTATATTCACAGTTTAAGGATATTTTACAAATAACAGGATTAGATTTTGAGTTTTATAATAGTGAAGTTCCTTCTGGATAGGTAGAGAGAATATGCTAGTTAAAAAAATCAACAGATCTTTTAATGCATTATGATTCAATAAAATTTGGTACCCTTTGCATTTAAAAAAAAACAATTGGCAGCACAGTGTAACTTTAACCAAAACTTTTAATGTTTCAGTGAATTGAATTGGATGGTCATCACTGGAACTACAAGAATATCTTAGATGCTGACACCAATGCAAATATAAAATCTTGAGACTGATATTTGTTCAATAACATGCAGAAATCCTTGCTTTTTTTCTCTTCCTTCACTCGGAATCTTTTTGGCGTGGAAAGTGTTGTTTTTCATCACACTGCACTTGCATGGTTCTTTTTGATGCATCACACTTGCACACTTCCCACGATCTCTGAGCTGCTGATTAATCTTAGTAAGGAGTCCTACCCAAGTTATACAACAGGAGTTAGTGGTCCTTTTGGAGATCTTAACAATTAGCATTTAGTCAGCTGAGGAATACTGTACTTACTGATGAGTGGTGCTTTTAAAAGGAAATGGCCTGCATATCTGTTTCCTAATTGTTGAAAACTTTTAAACTGAAAGCAGTTTAAAACATAATGATGCTTCTGTAGAGGAACCTTTCATGTCCCTGAATTATTTATTATATTGGTCTGCTGTGCTTGCTTTTCTATCTGCTTTACATATGCATGCAGAAAAAAAATGAAATATAAAGTGCATGTCATTGCATCCGCATTTTTTTCTTTCCCCTTGAATGAAAGGAGATGAATTTTTGATACAACAGGGTAAAGGTGTGTTCCTACTGAAGCTCAAATTATCTAAGCTGGAGAGCCAGAGAAGTAGCATGTTTATGAAGAACCACAAGAACTGCTCAAAAGCAAGATGGAGCAATTTGCATTAAACTTCGAGGAAGAAACTGGGGTAATTTGGATTGCATCAATGAGAATTTGTGTGTACCTAGTGAGACACAAGATGTCCTTGCAGTGCTTCCACAAACTGGTCTTTGGATTAGCCCACGTCTTTCTGAGACCACCTTTTCCTGATCTTTTCTGAAACACTATATTCTGGTATTTCTTAATAAATATATAAGTCAAGTTACCAATTTAGCAAATAAAGAATAGAAAAAGGTAAAGCAAAATAACAATAACTTGTATGACTATACATCCTGCAGAAACTGCGTGGACAAAGGGGCTCCTTGGCAAAACATGCTTGCTTGCATGTGTAGAAAAAGAACAAAGCCTGAATGCAGAGAGGACTGTAGAGAAAAAAAAATTAAAAAGCCTCAGTTAATATTATTGTCTAGTGGTAGAATAGTGGAGCAGGTAACAAGATGGTGAATCTGCAGTATTTATTCCTGCTATTTGAAGTACTTGTTGCATCAATTTTTAATGGGATAGGATGTACTTTTGGGGAAGAGAGAATCATGCATGTTGTTTTTTCTTTTCTGACTTGACTCAAGAAGCAGAAAGGGGAGGGATAGTGGAATAATCTGTGGAACATGTGACTACATATCCCAGGAAAAATTGAGATTCAGCCTGAGAGAAATGCCTGATATAGCAAAGACAGCTGAACTCTTCAGGGAAAGGATAAAATAATGCCAGCCACTAGTCTGGGAAAAGCTTCCAGGCTGCAATTAAAGGAAGAGATTAATAAAGACAGAAAAAGTAGCATCTTGTCCAGTATGCATATGTAACACAGTGGCACTCACGTATCAAACAAAACTCCTCGTTGCAGACTGGGGTAAAGGAGGGAGGGAGAGCACTTGCCCACATGTCCCTGGCTGACAGAAGTCCTGCAGGGCAGCCCTGGTTGCCTGCAGGATCTGGGATGCCCAGCTCTGGGCAGGATGGTGGTCTGGCAACGGGGCTGCTGCTGCATCCCTGAGACGTCCTGTCATGGCATGACCGCAGCAAAAGGGGGATCATTTTGACAGAACTGGGTTAGCTGTGAGTGCCTCTGTAGTTTTGAGAAGAATTGGCAGGAGGGTAAAAATCTGGGGCGGTGATTTGGGACACTGACAGTAGTGATGTGCAGCACAAGGGCATCTGCAAACCCGCACATAGAGGACGTGGGTAGTTGAATTAGGCCTCATTGCATCTGTAACTTCATAACAAGGAAGAAACCTCTTCTGCCTAAAAGCAACAGTGTAGAAAGCAGAAGTTATCCATTTTCAACTACTGATATGCCAGATACTACTCATTCCACCAACTGCAGTTGGGACAGAGGGCTTCACTGAGCATACTGGTTTGCAGAGCTAGCTGAACCACCTAGTAGCATTCATCAGCCTCTTCAGTACAGACAGCAACAGGCAGTGTAACTTGTTTTCATGCATGTTTTCATACAATTTGAAACAAGACAGAGAAGGGCATTTAAAGGAAAAGAATGAGCTGGTGCTTCCAAACTGAAGGTGAAAATTCAGGTGTGCCATACTGACCATCAGCCTCTCATTGATCCATATTACAACTTGAGAAACTATAAATTTGTTAAAGAAATATGTTCTCCAAAATGTGTGGATTGCTGACAGCAGTTCTCAGTGCAAAATAATTCTACTTTCTCACCTCCATTTCTGAAGCAAATACAAAATCTTCAGATCATAAGAAACTGACGATGAGTGTATTGAGACCAATGCAGATCATTTGAGCTTCAAGGACTCCAGTGTGAGAAGTTCCTGCCCAGAAACTGCAAGTGGTGGCAGATAGACTGAAGGAGATGTGTCCTTGGGAGTGCAGCACCATTGGCTTTGTGGGAAAAGTGCTTGGGTATGCTCCTGATATGTAGGTCATGAGATGGGTAGTTGCAGCATTAGGGGGCTGAACTGCTTCCTCAGTAAGAACACAGAGTGCTTTTTGATAACTATGGCATCCTCTTTTGCTCCAGGTGCAGTTTCTCAAAAAAATACCAGTTAAGAAATACTTTTTTTTTCTCCCTTGGAAAAGAACGGAGGCAGCAATGAGGTGCTTTGAATTGAAAGACCATTCTCATATAGCACCACACCTGCAGAATTTATCAGAGTCAAATTATTTGCTTGAAATTCTTTCTTCTTATCTTTGACTGCTAACTTCTCTGCCCAGTGCTTATTCCAGAAATCCCAGGATGCTTTATGAGACAAAGGCAAGTACATTGGGCAATGGGTGCTGGCACTTCTGGAAGCTGCAGGTTTCTTTAAAAACACTCAGTTGATATTGTAATATTTCCTTTTTAAAGCAAATAAATATAAGGGAGACTTTGTCTGCCAAGCAATTATATTGTTAGGAATAGGTTCAAAAGCAGTGTTTTCCATATCCTTAGCTGCTTAGCAAACTTAGACTTACTACAAGAAGCTCTCCTGACAAAGGAGGGGAAAGAAGAGGGGTGATCATGCAGCCTAGTCAGCCCAAGGGAAAGCAGGGACAGCCCCAGACAAAAGTGGTGTTTTCTGATCTCTGGGATGCAATTAGGGGTCAGGCTAAGTTAAACAGATATACAAGATGATGGAGAAATAAATCTCCAGAGGATGCTGGCACCAGTGGAACAGTTCTTGCTGTGAGGGTAAGAGAAAGTAACTGTTCTTTGCTTCTAGTCTACATTGAGCAGTCTCTTTCTGGTCTAAAAATATTCTGTGGTGACCTGTCTGAGAATAATTCTGTATCACTTTCCTGACTTTATTTCTGGTTTTTGATTTCCCATAGAGATCTGGAGTCTGATGGATTAGACCTGTTTCTGGGAGTAATTGTGGCAGTCAGGAAGGGCCTCATATCTGGAATGTGCTTTCCTTGGCAAGCGCTGGGTGGTGGCAACCTTCAGGGTGTGACAGGAGACCTATTTATTTACTTTAGTTCTTATGCTTACTGTAGGGGTTTTTCTGTGTGTATTCAACTTTGGATGCCAATACTTGTCTCCCATCTATGGGCTCTGTGGTAACTACACCCTGTAATACATACACTGCGGAAATTTTTCAGGGCTGTTTTATTAACAGACAGCTGGTTTAACAAGGCCAGCTGTTTTATAAATAGGGTAGTACATTTTAAATTAATAAAGTCATTTGTTAAAGCCGTTGACTTTAACAAGGTGTGTTCCATTTTACCAGTGAAAGTGAGTGAAAGGCTCTTAGACTAGGTATCCAGAAGGGTTGTCTTATCCAGATCCTTCCATCTCTCTGCTTTTTTTTTTTTTAATGTTCCAGTTCATCTAAGGGTGAGATAATCCAAGATTGCTCAAAGAAGACTGTAGATTGATGTGAAGTATGGTAACAATCATCTACTTAGCAGCAGTGGTGGAAGTCCGGCTGTAGATTGGACGAAAAAGAAAACTGAACCCAAACCTTTTGCCTTCCCATTGCTATACAAGCATGGAACTAGAAATGTTTCTCACTTCTGCTTTACCTCCTAAGGCCTTTTATCCAAAGTGGTCTTTTGTTTCAGCCTGGGAATATGTTGGTACCTTCAGCCCAGGTTCTCTGACGTGTCCCACATCTGAGACCCATCCACTGCAATACCTGATTGAAGGATGTACTGAAGGCCATGTAATCACACTAAAGGTCTGCCCAGCCAAGTGTTTCTGTCTGACAGTGGCCAAAGGGAGGCACCTGGTTAGTATAAGAACAGTGCAAGCAGTTTTCACAATTTCCTCGTCTAGTCTGCAACCATTTGCAAACCAGAGATTTCCAGAGCCAGAAGGGAGTTTGCTGGTGAATAAACACAGGTGAATTTCCCTTCCATGACTGTGCCTCCCATTAAGCTCTCACTAAATATGTTGAATCCTGAGCGCCTGGCTGTGAGGACTTCCACAGTGCAACTATGTTGTGTGTGAAGAGGCAGTTCCCTTAATTTTCTTTTTAAGCCCGTGTCCTGATTTTCATTTGATGTTCTTAGGTTCTTTTGCTGGGAGAGACAGCAAATTAGTCTCTCCGTGCAATGCATAAGAGACCTCACACAAGGAGAAAAAAATATTCTGTCAAATCTTAAGGCTTCCCTTCTTCAGATCGAGTAATCTTTCTCTTGCCATCACTCTTGTATCAAAAGGTAAAATAATTGTTTGTCACCCAAAAAAAATCCATCTGCCAGGTAAGTCGTAGCAAGTGATGAGCATGACGTCTTCCAGCACCTCTGTTCTGGTAAAGCATAAAGATGACTGGGCTAGTATCACCCATCCACTTTTTTTCAGAGCTGGCTCTCCCTGGGCAGAGACACAAGGCAGCAATTACACTCTGCCAAACCCACTGCAATTTGAAGATCTTGTTAGGAAACATGCCAGCACCAGTGCTTCCTCCTAGCTTTAGCTGGATATTGGCAAGAAGTTCAGTGCAGGGTAACCAGATGGGATGCTAGAAATATGCAGATCCTTCTTGTGCTCTGAAAGCGAAGCATTCACCAGCATTTGCTTTGTCCATGAGGAAACGAAGACTAATGCTGCCTGGGTAAGGAGGGAGCCCATCTCCTGAAACTGCACACCAGGATGACTTCACAGATTTCCTTCACAGATTGCTGGGAGCTCCTCATAAGTGTGTAATTTGCCATAACATAACTGGGACAACTCTGGATCTTTCTTCTGTGAGTTATTGGTGCTCCCATGTATCAGGCATGGTATNCCCACTGCAATTTGAAGATCTTGTTAGGAAACATGCCAGCACCAGTGCTTCCTCCTAGCTTTAGCTGGATATTGGCAAGAAGTTCAGTGCAGGGTAACCAGATGGGATGCTAGAAATATGCAGATCCTTCTTGTGCTCTGAAAGCGAAGCATTCACCAGCATTTGCTTTGTCCATGAGGAAACGAAGACTAATGCTGCCTGGGTAAGGAGGGAGCCCATCTCCTGAAACTGCACACCAGGATGACTTCACAGATTTCCTTCACAGATTGCTGGGAGCTCCTCATAAGTGTGTAATTTGCCATAACATAACTGGGACAACTCTGGATCTTTCTTCTGTGAGTTATTGGTGCTCCCATGTATCAGGCATGGTATGAAGTAAGGATACAGACCCCTTCCTGGAATTCCTGTGGTACCTGATTGAGCACCAGCTGTCTGAGATGTGAAGAATATTTAGCAGTAGTGCATCTCTATTTTTATGCCAAAGGTTAAGAATGCCTTAGGGCTATTGCTGAAGTATGAGATGAGGACTCACATCCATTTGGGGAGTAATTTGGACCACAGGTTATGTTTGTTATGCTCTCAGTTATTAAAAATAGGGGGATCCTGAGAAATTATGGGATTTGACTGGAGTGGGCAAGTTT
>VYZS01086794.1:15224-26379 GCA_013400695.1 Neodrepanis coruscans | reverse complement strand
GCCGCCGCCGCTGCCGCTTCGCCCGCTGCCGCTGGCCATCATGGCGCCATCGCCCGCAGCCCGGTGGCTCCCGGCGCGTGCCGCGGCTCCGTTCCCGATGCAGTTCCCATGGGCGCGACAGCCCGGGACCGCGGACAGCCCTGCCAGGGAGTGGTGGGGGGGGAACGGTTTTATTTTTCCAACCCACAACACCATCCCATCATCTAAATAATAAAATCACCTAGAATAATAACTTTGGGAGGCAAGATAACCTTGGATGCCTTTTTTGATAATAAATCTAAGTTTTCCTTGCACACTGAACTTCTACGCTACTAGGTAACTTAAGTTTTTTGGCCTTGACACCTTCATGTGGATAATCATATTTCTAGAGCAGGAAAATCACTGTCACACTCTCAAAATTTGCCTTGTTTTAGTCCTCCACTTGAAATTTGGGGAAGCATGGCATGTGACCGAGGCAGCGTGCCTTTCTGAATTGAGGAAATCAGCCACTGGGTTGTAGTGCTGATGTGACCAGGAACACATCGGATGACTCATCATTGCAAACCCTGATTCACTGAATACTTCAAATAATTTCACGGAGTAATTGCTTCACCTTGGCTGTCTAATTATCCCTGCTACTTGGCAGCTTGGAGGCTTTGCTGGAGTTCCAAAGGTGCCATCAGTCTTTTTTCTTAAAAAAAAGGGAAGCTTTGCCATTCTATTCAGGCTCCATATTTCTCCTAAAAAAATAACAGAGCAAAATAGGGTAAACCAGCATGTAGTTCAAGGCAGGTTATGCTGTTCTTTTTCATGCAGCAAATTGCTGAGAATGAAATGCAGGAAAGGCAACACAG
Organism: Neodrepanis coruscans; assembly: GCA_013400695.1. Classification (NCBI taxonomy): domain Eukaryota; kingdom Metazoa; phylum Chordata; class Aves; order Passeriformes; family Philepittidae; genus Neodrepanis; species Neodrepanis coruscans. The sequence continues at coordinate 25,546 of VYZS01086794.1, read as the reverse complement.
ACAGTTGGCAAGCGAGGTCCAAGCTAGTTCAGAAATAATGGGCTTGCAGAAAATATAAAACAATATGACATTTCTTATGCTAAAAGTCAGAACTGATGACTATGATGATTCCCCCGGACCTCAAAATCTATTAATTTAATTTAAATTAATTAGAGGTACCTATCCAGATTTGTTAGAAGTCAATTTACTACCTTCTTAGTGAAGAAATCCTCTAGTATTTAATGAGGATGAATCTGTACAATGTTCTGTATATTTAATATGATTATACATATTTAATGATTATTTTGAAAGAAATTGAGATAATGGAAAATCACATGACTGTTTCTTAATTCAAACTATGCATTTTTACGAAGTTTTCTGTGAAGTTTTGCTGGATTTCTTTACAAAGCTGTGAAAAACTAAATCTTTTTTACTAATACCACACGTGTTATATAATCTTGAATGATGGTTCTTCAGTAAAGGAAGTATTTAATTTTTTCTTCAGTTAGTACTATGTGCTGTGTGTAGAATTGTAACTTTATGTGTATGTGTTACATATGTTAGAGCAGTGGTATGCAGCCCTGAAATCTAATTACAGGTGTGTAACTGAAGAAAGAGGTTTGACAGCAGCTCTAGATAGGGGAATGAAGAACAAATACATGTGTGTATTCTTCAAAAGTACTAACTGAAATCTACATGAATCAGTCTGGAAATCCTTGCAGACTCTAGTTTTCCCACATACATTTCACATAGGCTGTGCTATGTGATGATAAATTTGTATGTAGCGCTTAGGAAGAGAATGCCTGCTGATGAAAGTGCTCAATAGATGCTTGTTAGAAAGCTAATAATTGGAAAAATTCATAAAGCTATGGCCAAAAAACTGATTAAAAGAAGGCAGCTATGCTTTGTGACCTTGACAGATTGTTATGACAGCTGAATTTTGATCCTTCAGTTATTTAACAATTTGACTGCCCCATACCACTGTGATCACCACTACACACTTTTGTTAGCTGCCTGCCATACTGCCTGAGCACCAAAGCAACCTGATGCTGCACCAGAACCTGAATAAACTCTATGGTTAATTTTGTGGACCTGGACTCCTGCTGGTGGGAGAAGCAGACTTTGGAGTGGTCTAATGTGTCTCTAAAAAAATGAAGAACTCCCCGAAAACTGAAGCAAGTTGAGTCAGTTTCCAGTATGCCAGTAATATGCTATGAAATCATAATAAATTGATCTCGGTAATACATAATAAAAATAATATTTTTTACAATTATTTAGTCCTTCAATATTTGGTTCTGTTAAGTATGTGTGAGTAGTTTACTGTATAGGTCAATGCCAAAAGATACAGCAATGCTTTAGGACTTCAGAATTCATTAATATTGATCAGAAATGCCTTTTCAATGGTCCTATGATTTGACCCTGACCTACAATTACAATGTTTTCTACTTGAATACAAAACAAAATTACTCTTAAATTTTAATAATTTTTGTGTGCATTGTGCTTTTGAAAGAGCATATAAAAATATATAAGAACTGATTTTGGAGTTAGGGTGCAATATATGCAGCATATGCTGATTTTGAAATCTATACCCTAGAGAACACCTCTGTGTTTTGAAATCTATACCCTAAAGAACATCTCCGTATTTATTAAATTTGTTGTTTTGTTTTTGTCTTAATCAGAATGAAATGTTAGTATCCAAAAAGCTGATATGCTGAAAGAAAGGAACATGTTTTTTATATGTGTTATCTTTCAGTGGAAACAGTATACTCACTTACTTGCTGATAATTCAAATTAATTATGAAAAAGCTTTTTAAAGAGATAGAATTTTTTCTCTTCATTATATTTTAATCAAAATGTTTGGAGAGTTTCCTTTTCAGGGATTATCCTCTGGTAGCCACAGAATTAGACTTTTATGTCTGAAATTATGCAGAGGCTGATTTAAGATATGATGAAGCTCTTCAAGTTACAGTTGTCTGGCGCACACTGTGGTAAATTTTGACCTTGTCAGGTGAAGACAGTTGAATTATAATCCAGCCTCTGCGAGAAATGATATGTCTACCATATCAGATTAATTTCCTGTATACTTCACCATTTTGCATTTCCAACCTTGTAAATGTAATCTTTATCCGTCATCATGCAATATTTTGATACTGTTTATGGAACAATTCTCATTTAATTTTCAGCTCATTTAATTTAACAGCTTTTCCACTATTAAGTCACTCTTTTTAAAAAAAGAGTAAAAAGAAGTAAAAAGAGAAAAAAGAACTGTCTGTATTATTGTAATTAAAGCAAGGAATGAAATAAGGAATTTCAAAGATTTAATCTCATATTCAATATTCTTCATAACTAGCTGTCTATCTGACTTAATGCGTAGCATTACTTTCTAACAAGAAAGACTTAGATCTATGAAAATAAAATAATTTATGGAAATCTGAAAATCCTAATATAAAAATTAACAAGAAATATGAGATCCTAAAGACGTGCCTTTAAATCTGTACTCAAAGTGTTTTCTTTTATTCTGTAAAAACTAAATGTAAAAAGTAATGATGAGCAGGGTTTCCTGATAAATTAGTTTGGTTTAGCCAATTAAAATCACAAAAGAAATAGCCCATTTCCCAAGGCTTATGTGAGGTGGAAATTTTTGTCCATCTTCTTAAATACTTCAGCTGTTAACACTCAATGAATTATGTTCCTAATGAGAATGCAATGTTGCAGTTAAAGCTAACTTATCTTATTGAGCTGAATACAGGATTTGGGGTTTATCTTCTTTGTTCTTATTTCACTATTAAATGATTTCTATCTGTCATGGAATATTCACATAATATCTCCTTTCACTTAAATCATTTAAAAGGTGTAGTTCAGTGGTTATTTTTGATTTAGTTTAACTTTCCAGCTCCTCATAATCAAAGGTGAGAATGTAAAGGTATTGACTTTTAATGAGATAGCTCTAAGCAGTATCTTGTTGATTTTATCCATCCTCAAATATACTGTACACAAAACAGTGGCTTTCTACTTCAATTTTTAACAAAAATGTCTCTTGGAGTATATTGATCAAACTGTTTAACCTTGAAAATAAACAAATTTTATTCAACAGGAACTTTTCTGTCACACTTAAAAAATTAAAAATCCCCATTTTTTTAGCTTCTTAGGAAGGCTTTTCATTCCATTTTAATTAAAATGTAAAAACTATGGTGTTTTATATAGGAGAAATGTTTCTAAGTTAATTTTTTTTTCAATTAATTCTTTTAACCTACTGTTGTTTTTTAAACCATTTTTCACCTTTTTCCAGTCATTATGAGTATGGGTCATATTAATCTCTTATATATTCTGTTAGCAATGGCAAATACCTCTCTACTCATCTTACCTCCATTAGGTCAATATTTGATTTCTCTAATCCGCTCATTCTTCCATTGTAGTTCCAACCTATTCTGTCAGCTTTTTATTCACTTTCTTACAGATTATTTGGCACTGGTGCTACACATTGTGAGAAGAGATAAAAAATAATTAAGTAGATTGTATATTTATGACAACAATGTGTATGACACTTTTGTTCTCAACATTTTTATAGCTGAAATTATACATTCAATGTAAAACAGTCATACAATGTGAAAAGAAAAACATAGGAAAACAACTGAGAAGGAAAATGACAGGTTTGATAAATAATATTTTACTTTGTCTTCCCCCCCCCTCATTTTGCTTCTTCTATACCTTTCTTTATTATAACTATTTTTCTTCATTTCTAAATGTGTAGTTCTTATTTTCTACGTGGATTATCCAGAAGAGGGAGCCATGGGCATGTACACTTAATCTGTATCCTGCAAAATCATAGTCATTGAAGAGTAAACTTAGAGTTTTTGTGAGATTTACAATGCAGTTCTTCTCCAAACTAATGATCGCTAGATGACCTGTGGTCAACATATTCTAACATAGCAGGAAGCACTGGGACAGGGTTCAAACAACCTTGTTAGGACATGGTAAACATTTTACATTCATGGCAGTTCTAGAAATCATTACTGCTATATTGGGGGATTTAGCATAGATAAGTAGCACATTTGATGCCGTTTCCATATCTCAGATTGAGATATCTTCATTACTTATTTGTGTGGTCAAGGCTGTGCTTTAAACCCCAAACTTTTTTTTGTTTGTTTTAATCATGAATTTATGTGATAAGAAATGCTTTTGAGACTATAAAGTTTTAGATGCACTGTATAGGCAGGGCAGTCATGTTGTATGAAAATCGCATGCTATTTACTTTACTTTATAGATCAACATTATATTCAGGAATAAGTTAAATTGTAAGTTAAATTACTTTATGATATACTTCACTTTTAAGATAACACTTTAAATTCAGAGGGAAGGAAGGGTAATATCTAGGGCTCAGCAAAGAGACTGAGGACCACAGAGTAATTTCCTATTTAACCCTCCTGAAATGCAGAAACCTGGACTTATGTAACCTTGGAAGACCATGGTGGAGCTGTTGTCACTATTCATCCATGCATAATTGTTGTTTCCTTTCCTCTGCTGACCTGAAGAAAATCCAACAAGCAGGAAGATTCCCTGAAACCTAAGGCTTTTTATAACGCACAGTACCATACCAGTGGTTTGTTAGTCCATGATATTTATAGAAAACTACAGCTAAAGTCTGTGAGTTCCTTTACATATAACTATATATATGGTTTTATAGCTTGTCCATTCAATTCCTGCTCAGATGTGCATTCATGTTTAGATTTACATTTGAATCAAGATTGACAGCACTATTTTAAAGTTTTTCAATTTATTTCAAAGACCACTGACCTAAAATCACTGCTTTGCCTGGTATGTACTAGATACCAATGTGCAATGGTGCATACAGTCCTTGCTTCCTGAAGTACAGCTGGCTATGTCCACTATGGGCTGAAAACCATGGCTGCTTCTGTAGTGATATGCCAAGATGTGTGGCAAGGAGACTCAGCTGATTGTACAAATCCTTTATGTACAGATCATATCACACATCAGAACAGTTTCCTTTTTGAAAAAGCCCCATTTGGAGTCTGAAAATGAAGGTGACTGGTGTGGTTAAAGACAAGGGGGTGGCAGTACACCTGTCACCTTTGAGACTTATTCAACAGAGCTTGTTTCTGCAAATTTACATCTGCAGTGAAAAAAAAAATAAATTTCCATTTATGCAATCTCAAATTATCTTGGAGTACAATCTTGACTGTGGCATCAAGAAAAAGGGCTATTGAAATTACAGTACAAAAGAGAAGAAAGGAAACCTATCAATGTGTTCTATTGTTCTATGCCTGAAAACTAATGATAGTCTATAATAACCAGTAAGTGTTAAAAATATTGAATAATTTTTGGAAATATTAGGGACAAGCTTATGGTTCCCTCTTCCTGACTCAGTTCCCCTTTAATCTCGATGTGAAAATATTAAAATACTTAAAGTACAATATATGCTTTAGTGCTTTATTCCAGTCTTGTGAGTTAGTTGATGTGTCTTGTGCATACTCATCCCCTAAATCTTGCATTGTGTTCATGGGGACAATATAGATAGGCAGACAGTTATTAGACCAAATTCCTTGTAAATGTTTTCTATTTAACAGTTTGCAAAATGCTCCCAGCGACTGTGCATCTTAATTAGGCAAAACGCTTTTTTAATCCATCCTTAGACAAATAAAAAGATAAGCATTCTTTATGTTCCCCTGATTTTTAGATTCTGAATGGCAACCTAACCCATTCCATCGGAAATGTTTTCTGAAGCAGAATGCTACTTAAGGTTCTATTTTACTCTGTGGCCAGCTTAAAACTGACAGCCCAGATGACAGCAGCAACACAGAAAAAAAGATTGAAAGAATACTTCTGATTTTGCATTGGTTTATGCATAGTGGAAAAATAATTGTTCAACAGGAGTTGTGTGAAATATGAACTCTGGTAATATTCAAAATACTAACAGATTTGAAAGTCTATCAAGTCTTTAGATTTCATAAGATGACTTCCTAATAGCTAACTATATTCTTTACTCAGCAGTAAATATATATATATTTATTTATATAGTGCTTTACTCAGCACTATATATATATATATATATATATATAAATCTAGTATGACATATGAAGTAGCGAAGTGGAAATCCATTTCTAGTTTCTTCTAGTTATGTTCAATCCTTTAGAAAATCCATATAACAGTCTCTGTCTGAAATGATTAAAAAATCAATAAGACACTTCTTTTTTGAGAATTGTGTCTTGATAACTTTTCTACCAGTACTGTTCTAGACATCCTTCACCACTTGCCTGGCTGCATTATCTGTAATTGTCTTTTAATAGACTGAGACTAAATTATTAGAAAAGAATTGCATCACCAGGGAGTAAGGGTTGTCAGATACCAGTGAGATGTAATATATCAAATGCTGTTGTGTACAGCCTTATCTCATATACTGTTTGTTGTTTGTTTGTTTTGTTTGTTTGGTTTTTTTTATTAGAGCTTTTGACCCTTGTAACTTATTCTAGTTCAGAACAGGTAAAATAATGAATGCAAAACTACATGCAGCTCCATAGAGTTAATGAATCAATGAGAACAACAACATATCAGATAAAAAGTTCATGACCTAAAAAGCAGATACTGCAAAGTTTCTTTTTAACAGAGCATATATTTTTTTTTCTCCACAACTAAAGACAGAGTTCTGTAGGAAAGCATAGAGAGGTTTGCTCTGCCATCAAAAGTTATTTACTCTGTTCCCCCAAAGTACTCTTCTACTTAGTTGTGAAAATGTTTGAACAATAGTTAGACACAGCCTTGACACATTCTTGAATGACTGGGTTTTAACTTTGGCTAAGCAATTTACTTTGTCATTTAAAGTAAGTAGTTAACGTCTTAATATATCGAGTTTCTTATCACCTACATAAAGATATTAGCAGTTAACATTAGCAGATTTATATGGGTGGAAAATATTTAATTAGGGTATTTGGGTAGTGTTTTAGTATTCACCAGCATGTCTTGGTTTGTGTAATTTATTTAAATTATTTTAGTGATTAGTTTTAATAATTAATGAATTTTAATAATTGCCTCAATAAGGATCAAAAAGCCCAAATGTACCCCAAATTTACTGTCAGGATGAGGCAACTGTCAACTATGATTACTGTATATTGAAGACAGGAGTGGTGTCATAGGCCAGATGAGGGTCTGGGCAATAGAAACGGAGTCTTCCTCCATAGGTTAGCGCTGGCTAAGGCAAGGGCCACCTACACCATTGAGGTTTTTGGCTGGAACCTGAGAACGAGGTGGAGGAAAAATCAGCCTTCATATAGTAAGATATACTTTGCACATAGAGGTAATGTGCTGAAGCACAGTGTCTGCTCTCACTGTGACCAGCCTTCCATTATTTTATGGGCAGAGGGACTCAAAATAAGAAAATATATATTATTGAGGAGCAAAGTTGCATGAGATCAAAGTAATTTCTTGTTTAGTGAAAAAAGGAGTGAATATTTGCTTCACAGGTTAGGGAGCAGGCTAGGAATGGGATAGTTATGTTTCCTAACATATGTTTCCTAGGCAGAAGTCTGATCATTTGCTAACACAAACTGAGATTTCTCACAGCTCTACAGTGTTCTTGTGTGTTTCAGGATGAATAGAAAATTTGTTTTGGCATTACTTTGTATGGGTGCAGTGGAGGGGATAGCCTCTGTATAACATCACCATTCCCAAATGCACCTATGTATGGGATAGAGTTTAGCCACATAAGTTTACTACTTCAGGTCTCCTGTTAATTTTTTTTTTAAATTTTTTTGTGATCCCATCACTCTGTTGCTTTACTGAGAACACACACTCCATAAATATTTCCCCTTAATATTTAGACTGTTCTTTACTTTTAGGAAAGAACATGAGAAAACATTTCTTGACTGGACAATCTGTCTGTGTCACAATCAAAAATACAGTGATTTTATCTGAGGAGGGAGTCTAAATTTCAAAAGGTCACAGGTGCTTAAGGTACAAACGAATCTGTTGGAGAATATATCTATATCTCCTGATTTTTCAGAGAAAAAATATTGGCTAAATAGGGTCACTACTTCTTATCAAGCACTGCAAATAAATTTGACACTATTTTGACTTTTTTTGGGCCAAATTGTTTGTACCATCAAGTTCATTATTTATAAAATTGAAAGAGAAAAGACATTTTTTTGAGAGATCCTTGAATATTTTCCTTTATTTTAAAAGGAACTATTTGCACAATACTGAATGAAAGAACAGTTTTAGGCTCATTAATGCACAAAATATTGCTGTGCATCTCTAAGAGCAGGGGAGATAAAGTGGATTCTGCCACTGATCTCAGTAGTTCTAGGATCTGTATTTTGGAGTCTTTGAGAAATGAAAATAAGAATCTGTGCTTCTCTGAAGATTTTAGAAAAACATAATTAATTCAAAGAACATTTTTATATTTAAATTAATAGGATAGTAGTTCCTGAAAGGCATTAATGAGAATCTGGAACCTGCTGAAATCGGTGGGAGTTCTGTGAGCCACCATCTTAGGGCCAAGATTTCATCAAATGGGAAATTCCTTAGATGTTGCTATTGCAAGTAATTTAAAGAGAAAGAAAACAAACCTAAAAAATGAATGACATAATTACATGCTGGAACATTGTGCCTGGTGAAAGCTGTCTTGCAAAGCTAAGACAAAATATAACTGTTATGTTGATTTTGAAAGACATTAAGAGATGTGTGCAGTTTTCATTTTTTATCTGATTTGATAGTTTACAGCTCTGGAAAATCATGGTGCAAAAAACATTTTATAGAGGTCAGTTATTTGTTTCAATACATGGAAAATATCTCAGAGGAGGGAGGGAAATGTTATTTTTGTATCAGAAGAAAGAAACAGTTATTAGTTATTTACATTATTGTGTATTTTACCTTTACAATAGAACTTGGAAACTGAAAAAAAAAATAGCTCAGATCTCACAAACAAGTCTGAATAACCTGCAGAAATCTATATTTTGCCTTTTCTCTAGACACTAGACCCAAGAAAAATAAGAGAGATTTACAGTACAAGTGTGATTTATGTTTCCATTTATTTCACCAATGGAAAGGAGTGACTGAATCTTGAAATAGAATAAAATTTACAGAATTAAGTCTGAGGTTAGTCCTGAAGCCAGCTACTTTGAAAACTCTGTCCTCTATAGGACCAGCTGATCTAGTTGCCAAAAGTTCTGTGGATATTCAACTGCTAGCAGCAGTTAAAGAATCTGTCCTTCAAGAACAAGAAAAGAAAACCTCCTTCAAGAAAACCTCATAGGATTCATGCATTTGAAATAGTTGTGGTGTTAATAGGCATTGATGTCCTTATCCAAAATCAGAAATAAATTAATTGTTTTAACAAGTAAACAGATATGCTGTGTATTTTATGCATGATTTTATGCATTGAAATATATTACTTTTAATCCATTGCTCATTTGTTGTTTCCTTAAATTCTTCATGATTATATATTCTAGGCATGGACTAGAATATTTTTACATTCTGAGGGGAAAGATACACATGGTTTTTGAAGAGGACACAATCAGTAACTAGGTAGTGTAATGGATTGTCAAACTTGCAACAAGTGAACTGCAAGTTGAAATTTTTGCTGCTAGAAGGGTACCAAAAAAGGTCTGTAATTTCTAGATATGGAGATTGTACTGGAAATATTATTTTCCTAGATATTTGGCCCATATATTTATAATTTTCATAAGGTCCATGTATTGTTTCTAATCTGAATATGGTTAGACATATTTTGCAAAAAACATTCTCTTGTCAAAGAAATCCGTAAAGACAGACTTATTTAGATATGATTCTTTCTTTAAAAGAACTGCAAAACTGAATTGTGATTTGGTAAAAGGATTAAAATGAAGATTGAATACATGGAAAGAATTTAAGCAAGATTATATATTCATTGGATTAATTTTTTGTACATTTGTACAGATTAAATATTGTGTCCATATGTATAATTTTATTTTTACTTTCTTTTTATAAAATGGCATTGTGGTGGTTTTACCACAAATTCAGTGATTTTGGAGCAGAGACTCTGAGAGAAGTCACAAACACACCCCAAAAATGAAGAAAACACACAAAAATCACAGTTTATTTTGCGCAAACCCCAAAACCCGACAAATAAAGTGCAAGACAGACAGACAAATTAAATTTTTCCAGGGCCCACGTTTGGGGTGAGGACGCTCTGGAGATAGTGCTTGTCTCTCTCTCCCTCGGAGCCCGGCTGAGAGACTCCAAGGCAGTTAGAAGGGAGCACGTGTTCTCAAGATCCCCTTGGCCGTGAACCTCTGCCCGGTTTCGACTGAGGAAAACAACTCAAGAAGATTACAAAACCGCGCCCCCCCCCC
>VYZS01086792.1:15455-28465 GCA_013400695.1 Neodrepanis coruscans | reverse complement strand
GATTTCTATAAACTGACACAGACAAAGCTGGATAGAACAAAAGAAAACTTAAAAAAAAATTAATTTCTGAAATGCTAAGGGTTTAAATCTATACATATATATTATTTTCATTTATGTTATGCATATAAGATATTCAACAAATATCTGAGTAGTATAGAAAGAGTTCCTATGGTCAAATGCCAATGTTCTTCTAATCATTCCTGTAAGGATACATGTTGTTTTAATGCTTTGGCTGAAATGAAGTACTCCTGAAGTCTTCGGACAAATATTTTGGCAATCAGCTGGATATGGGTTAATCAGCCACAGTGAAAACCTGGTTTCCTTATCTAACACAGCCTCTTTTCTCTGATATTTGTTAGTTAACCTGTTGTTTAACTAAGGAGTTGTCTTAGTTATAAGCTCAGACAGCCAGTTGTAAGTTCAGTGACTTTTCATTAATCACTAGCTAATGGTATACAAATCTCTAATTATTCAGTATAGATTCTTTGTCATCGAAGTACTCCACCCTGTTATTATAATGAGTTTTTAAATAACTTGGAGCTCTAAACCAAGGCTAAGTTGAAGACCTCCCAAATGGTCAGATGGTAGAAGTATTGGGGTCCATTGGTAATCAAATTGCCATTAACATTTTTATTTTGGTTTGGTTTGGGGGTTTTTTTAATTCATAATATTGCAATTTATTTAATGGGTCAATAAACATTTTAAACCAGTTAAGCATTTCCCATCCTACTCTGAAACCAACTATAATGTGATCTACGTGTCCAGGATTTCATCTCAGTTATTTTGTTTCTGATTCTCCCAAGAACTGCATTTTCCAACCCCCCCGAAAAAAAGGTAAGTATTTTATAAGTGCTCAGAAGAATTATTTCTTCTAAGGGTAATAGTTTCTTTTTGACATAGCAACAAAATGTCCTGCATCCTTTTATATAAAGGCTTGTAAATCACAGAGAATTTTAATATGCTGTCATGATATTTCTGACACTTTTATTTCTGTAACTTAGCTCTTCAAAAACTTAAAGAGAAATCAAAAAACAAGTGTTGTGGGTTGGACAGGGGGAAGGGGGGACCTTGTCTTTTAAAACTTCTTTTTTCTCCTGAGAGAGGGGAGCAAGTGAAACGGTTGGATTCCAGCATTCACGGCACGGTGAGGGTGGCGTCAGAGCAGGGCCAGGAGTGCCACTGCCCAGCCCATGGCTCCTGACCCAGCCCGGCCTGAGCTGGGCCAGAGCTGGGAGTGGCAGTGCTGCCGTGCTCAGGTCTGGGCCACTCCCCGGCACCATGTGGCAGGGCTTGCTGGCAGAGCGGCGTTATGAGTGTGGAGCCTGGTGGGGAAATTAATGTTGCTCCTACCTATTGACTGCTGGGCATGGAGTGTGGCGGGTGGAGATGATNCTGCTGGGCTTGGAGTGTGGCGTGTGTAGATGATGCCTCTCCTGCATGCTCCTTGCAGCCACACAGAATGCGGTGAGTTGAGATGACACCACTACCACCTGCTCCCCCCACAGCCCCGCTGGGCTCGGAGAATGGTGGGGCTGGAGTGGAGCCAACTTGGCCTGGCCCAGCCCGGCACTCATCACTGTGATGGCGCTGGGCTGAGGCCGGGAACTGCAGAGCTGGGCGTGGCCCAGCTTGCCGGTGCTTCATGGTGGTGGCGGCTCCTCCTGTGGCAGGCGGCAAGTGCCCCATGGGTGGAGCAGACATTGCCTTGGTGATGCATGGAGTGGGCCATCCCTAGGCCAGTGCAGTGGGGTGGGATGGGCCCACAGTGATGGGTGGAATGGCTGCTCTGGCCGCCCCGTGCCCACGTCCCCGTGGTGGTGGCAGGGAGGCAATGAGCGGTGACTCCTCCCATGGTGGGTGGTGAGCGCTTCCGCAGGCAGTGCCATCAGTTTCTCCAGGCATCTGACAGAGAGGTGGGTGGTGGCAACAGCCTCTTCCTGTGGTGGGCGCTGCCCCGAGTGATTTTGGTGGCAAATGCCGCCATGTTTGCCTCAAGGTGAGGTCCAGAGAGGGGGTGGCACCCAGTGCCATGTGACAAAAAACTGGGCTGCTGACCAGTGAGAGAGTGGCGTGCATCAGAAAGGGAGAATGAGAAAAATGAGAACAGGCACTCAATAAAATCAACAGAAAGATAATTCAGCTCTCTCTCTCAGCTCTGCCTCGGCACAGGCAGCAGTGTGGCATCATCATAGCTCTAGCAGAGGACCATGCAGTTTCACACTGCAGTGACAGCAGTGTTGTATCTCTTCCCCTTGGATCTCCTGGGGGTTTCCTTTCACTCGCTTGATTTTTTCCAGCAGCTCCAGAGTGGGGCTCTGCTGCATCGCCTTCCCAGCTCTACCCACGTGACAGCACTCCTTCCTCTCCCTCCACAGCTCAACAGTAGACCCAGAGCAGCAAAGAGGTTACTTCTTTTTGAGGGTATCATTGTTACTGTTTGTTAGTGGTTTACACATCTTTAGCCCATATATCCAATAAATTGTCTTGTAGTCTTCTCTATTACATCTCTCATCTTTTAGTAATGTCCCCTAGTGTCCAAACCAGGACAACAAGGCATTTATTGATGTTTGAATAAAAATAAAACATAATCAGAGAATCAGGAGCAAGATACAGACAAAATCCATCGTATATAGTAAAACTTAAATACTGGTGCTATTGGCAAGCTATCAAACCTAGTTCCAAGACAAGTAATATCATTAGAACTCTTAACAGAATATAAACCAAAAAGGCACTGTACTACAGGATAATGTAAAAGTATATAATTTGGATGAGCTAATACTGCATTTGTAGCCTGGAATTACTATGTCCTTCAGCTTAAGTTGGTCACTGCAAGGTCATCTTTGATGCCAAGATGTGTTCCCTCAGATCAAGACTTACATAATCTTTATGCCCTTTTTATTCCTTAATTTTTCTTAAATAAAAGAGGTATTTTGGTATGTTCTACATGACTGTATTAGACAATGTGAATTTTTTTTATATTTAATTAAATAATTCTCATAAGAAAGATTAATTACTTAGAAGAGGCCTCCTAAAACTTTAGGACAGTATCAGCTCAAGTCTATACAAGTAGTGTTAGCAAATTACAGATTTTCATGCTCTCTTGTGAGACAGTATAGAGAAAGAATGAATATGAAATGTTAGCACAGATTTTTTCTATCAGAATCAAAGGTCAGTTCTTTTTTTAATTACAAAATTCATAATTTATGAATTTATAATAGCTGTGCTTTAATTTGTTTGGAACTGAATTTTTCAGTCAACTTACCCAAGATGTTGCAACATTTGTAATTCTTCAGACTATTTTTCTCAAGACATGCAACGATCAGGATATGAAAGAAAACCTTTTCTTGCCCGAGCCATGACGCAATGTACAAGCCCACCCTGCAAACCATGCCTACTTGAGTGCTGTAGTCAGAGTTAGCAGGATGGGCACAGAACTACCAAGAGAAGGATGTTTTAGCAGAATATGGCTTGGTGCTCAAAGCTCACAGCTGATTTTCCTCTGTCTGACTGTAGAATTCAACCATATTCTATTGAAATGAAGGTAGTGTAATACATAGGCTAACAGCCAGTTCATACTCAACACTGTTTTGGTGATGAAAAAGGAAATTTTGACCTACCTGCATATGTAATGGCCACATGACATGAAAAGACTCTGACACTTTTTAAAAGTTATAAAAAAAAATAAAATTTTTTAAACCTTCAGACAATTCAGTAGTCAGAGGCACAATAACTACTTTTGTAATAAATGCCTAGTGGTATTTGATTTCCTTCACAGGACAAGATACCCCATGCCCATGTGAACATCCATGTACATTTAAAAAAATACTTTATTTACTCTTATGGTTATTGGCATTTATTCTTCCTGTTGTAAAATCAGAACAGAGATGGCAAGAAGGCCTTGAACTGAAATATTAAATGAACTTTTTCATGTATGTTTTGTTGTCTTTGATATACCATGACGTTTGTGAATCTTGGTTCATATTATTACAGAGTATTTGTTCCTCTTCAATGGGCTTAGTAATCAATAAGGTTTAGTAATCTCTTAAGTACAAAAAATGTCATGATGTTTTTGTGGCTCTTGCTGTGTTTTGATTGTACAGACAAGATTTTTGGACAGGGTTATGGGAGGAAACTGAATGGATCCCATTGTTTCTGCTGTCTATTTTAAGAAATCCTTTCTTGCTTGATTAGTTCATGAAGCAGAAGGATAATTTCTCTAATACACTTGTAGCTAGAAATGTAGTCTCAGGTTATTGAGTATGACAGATTTTCCTCTGTGCACTAGTAGTTCCTTTACCTACATCATACATTTCAATAAAAGACTACACATCACATTTCAAGACTAAATTGTTCTATTATTAGTAAGAATATGGTCTTTAAAATGTAGGATGTATGTACTATTTGCCACCTCTAATGTGGGATGAAAATTAATTCAGTTGTCTGTCTCCCATAATTAAAGAAATGCATAGAGTTTTTATCAAAACTAATGGTGGTTCTGGATTGATGGTTGTCCTTGATGATCTTGAAGGTCTCTTCCAACCTTGATGATTCTGTTATTTTATAATAATTTTGGAGTGAACTAATTGATATTGGAGTATAACAATACTTACCACTATGGATTTATTTATGTAAGGTAGCTATTCTCTTAAAAACGTATAATTGTATATATTCTCATCTTAAATTATAAGAGCTCTGTTTTGTCTTCACTTTAAAATCTAGCTTGTAGTAAAATGATAAGGTTGTGTGTTACTGATCATAAAAAACTTAGACATAATTAAGATTTCCACTCTGGAATTTTAATGAAAATACTTTCTTAATCTGTTCTATTTTGTGCTAAAATATTTCTCTGATGACTGCAGTATATGTAGAATGTAACATAGATATACATGTATCCAGTTTCTTAACCATAAGAAATGTAAATAGACTGGTGGTATTTTTTAAATGTAATGCAGGAAATTTGTTTACTCTAGACAAAACAGAAACAAGGAGTCACAACTTACTTCCATATACATACAAACATGCACAGATGCAGAATAAATTCAGAGTGCCCATTAAAAAAGGGCTTTTTACCTCATATATTTAATATGCTTTTAGAATCAATCTATAAAACTATGTATTAATGGTCCCTACCTCATGGAAGAAGGTACACACAAGAATTTCCATGTACATCATATTCACTAAAAAATGAAACATAGAAATTTACATTCAAAGTATGCAAACACAATGGAAACATAACATAAAAATGTGAAAACTTCTCAAAGCAATTATAACACTAGCAGTCAAGGCAATGTATGTCATTCCTGCCTTAGCATGCAGAGTGGGGACTTTTGGGTTAGTATTTGGAGATCCACAAATATGTGTGAGCAACATACTGTGCCAAATCTACTGCTCAGAAATAGCAGGAAATGTTTTGCATAGGCATGTCTTTACATTTGTCTGACAAATATATGAAGTTCATCCAAGTATGCCTATGTTAAATTATGCTATATACATTTAATTAGGTTTTAATGATAGAATAAATCTATGAAACACTGTTTACATGTCTTTGGAAAAGTCTCTTCACTCAGAAAGGTGAAATAAGAAATCCCATATGTGTGATGGTATAGTATATTTAAGTGCTGATATCCCATCCTATCACACTGCCCTTTAGTTTCTCCATTTTCATTTGGCTTTCAGCATCCAATCTCCCAGTTCTTCTTCAGCTCATTGTTTCAATTCCTGCTGCTTCCTGTGAACAACCCCCTGCTCTGGGCATATTCTTCAAGAACAGGAAAGTCAAACAACTCACAGACTCAGAAGCCAAAGACCTTTCTTCTGGTGAACCTTGCTGGAAAGATCTGTACTTTTTTTACCGTTTATGTATTTTGAATAACATATTCTAAGGCACTACGTGGCCACAAGATATTAGCAATGAGAGAGAAGATTTATTAGGTACTAGACATGATCTCAGTTTCAGGTAATCTGAAAACAGTGCAGTCATAGTTCTCCCACTATTAAAATCCAGGTCATAATAAATAAGTGATGGAAGGAAGAGCAGCAATTTAAGTGATGGAGACTGAAATAAAGAGGTCTAAAGCAGAAACAAGAGCCTAAATTGCAGATTCCAGCTGGAAATTTATTTCAGAAATCCTACTGTACAAACACTGATGTTTCCAATACTTGCTAGTCACAGAGCACTTTAAAAAAAAAAAAAAAGGGGGGGATTTGCTTTTCTCTTTTTGTTATCTAAAGTAGTATTAGCTTTAGTTATTATAATAGCATTGATGAATCATTGCTTTTATTTTAAATGTGTTAATTGTAAAGCATATTATTTAACATCTATTTATATGCACTTTTTAAACATATTTCCAAATATTTTTATTTAAATTCATCTCCCCAGATCACAGTTTCCCAGTTGTCTATAAAACGAGAGTCATGTTGCCACAACCATGTTCTCATACAGGGCTTGGATACATAAGGATATTATGGAAGTTAATTTAAAACTACCACAGTATAAATTTAGACTGCCATAACAATAGTGCCGTATTCAGACCTTATTATTCCAAAGCAAAGATGTCTTTTTTTCAAATTAGGGTAAAGCACTTCTAAAGCCTACCAAAAAAAAAAAAAAAGTAAAGAAAAATAGCTTTTGCTGAGTAGCTATTCCATCCCAGGCATACTGTACTTCCCTTCACATTTGCAAGCTTTCAAAGTCTGATCCATGCTTCTCTAATAAAGGACACTAACAGAAATGGTATTCACCAGTGATGCAGCCTGAAAACAACACAATATTGCATTGAATTCTTTTAGAAATTAAAGAATTAATTGTGAAAAATGTGGATTTCACAATGTTTTTAATGGTGCTTGTAACCACACGGGTGCATAAATTGTATCTTAAAACCATCTATTTGTGGTCCTCTGAAGCAGTCATAATGGTGAAAAATAATAACACTAGATTAACCTTCAGAGCTAATAGAGATGAATATAGCTCTAGTGGAACACCATCACATGAAAAGTTGTCTATATCTCATAAATACATACATGTTCTTCACCCTCAATGAAACAGTGTCCTCGAGAATGATACTATTGCTCTTTTTTTTATCAAGTGTTTTGCTTGAAAAGTAAGCATAATAAACATTAAAGCAATTGGATCCCAAATGATCTCATATTATGAAGAATATTCTTGGGAAACTTACATGCGCATCCACACCTGATTATGAGTTTTTTTAATGTTCTGCTGCATTCTAAGATTTCAAGTAGAATACAGTAGAATACAGTATAATGGCTACATGTGAGGAACTTCTTAATGATTTCATGCTCCAAATTGTCCTCGTTGTCATCTGAAGCTGCAAATTTTCAACTTCATTTTTAGCTGTAAATCATGTGCCTCTTTGTCTACAAATAGCCACCCCAATTATACCCATAACATTTCCGTTGTTAAACTTTCAGGACTTGATCTTGAAATGTCTCAAATACATTTGAAAAAATCTGAAAGATCTATGGGTATGGAACTCAATGTTTGCTAGTATTTGAATCTGTTAAGATTGATTAGCAATGATGTCAAAGAGAGAGCTCACATTTAAGTTTTGTGTCTCTTTTCAAGAGATTTCTTTCTGCATGTATCTTCCACTGTTAGAAGATACTTCCACTCAGTCAAAGCACTACAGACTCCTTACCCCTCTTGGTTTATCTGCTTTCATAGAACTTTTAAGTATTTATGTTTTGATTCTCATTTATCTTCTTAATTATGCTCGAAACTTTCTATTTTCTAATTTTTTATCTAGTGATTAAAAAGCTTTAGCAAGGGCTCATACATAGACACAGGAAGGGATTGTGGATACTTGGGAAAAAGAATAAAAACAAAGCAAAGGCAAGGAAGACATACAACGTTCTGGTGGAGTACAATCTGCTTTTCTACATACAGATTTTAACTTTCTCTTTTGGAGTAAAGAGGAAGCAGTTACTAGGAGACTAATGATAGTACTCTAGAAAATAAATGGATCTCATCTTGAATGAGAAGCATATAATCTTGGCAGAAGAATAAATGTGTTACTAGTGATCATACTTGCATTAAACTTAAACAGTTTCTAGGCATCACAAAATGCAGATAACAGTCTGCGAGTAGTAGCAAATGGAAATGCAAAAGCTACCAGAAAGAGAAACCATTATTAGTAAAAGATGACACTATTAGTAAAACAAATTCAGAAAAGAAGAGACAAACAATATGAGGACGGGAAAAGAAGTGGCTTGGAAAGCCTCAAGTCTTATTTCACATAACTGAGTAATGATAGAGAAGAAAAAGCTGAGAGTGATGGAAAAGTCATGGTGATGGAGATCACAGAAAGGAATTGAGCAATGTAGGATGGGTAAAACTATGGATGCAGAAAGTGAAGTGCATCAGGAGGACAAATTTAAGGATATGGAAATTTTCTGACTACAAAAAATGTCTCACTACTGAAAGAAATGAATGGAAGGGAAGGTGTGAGTTTTCTGAGTGAGGTTTGCTAGACATGCATAAGACAAGATTTTCAGATGCTATAAAGCCAGGCAAGTGTAAACATGTATTTCAGGCCACCTCATAGCTTAAGCTTCAACAACACTGCCTGCAAAGAAGTTCATTCACACTATGAATCCAACAGCTACCACCAGAAATGGCAGGTAGTTGAATGTATGAAAAAAGACTTAACCCAGGGAGAGTAAATATAACAAGTTCCTAAGTGCAGAGAGATTTCCATTCCACACCAAGTTTCATGAAACATTTTTTGGCTGAGAATCCAAACCACTGTTCTTAATTGCCTATAACATGGAATTTTGTAAACAAGCTTACACTTTTAAAATCCAACACACTCAAATTTTAAAACAGAAACATGCTTGACTTACCAAATCACTAAAGAAAGTTTATGAAAAATTAAGCTAGCTTTTATTTATAAAGTATCATCACTACAGTCTAGATTTAATTGCATGAAAATATACTAAACATAAAATCCTTTTCTGGAAGAACTTATGATATAATGAACAAATACAGTAACTGGTGAAACACACCAATTTTTCATGCTTAGATATTTCAGAAAAAACGCTCAAAATAATTTCATAAACTTTACAAAATAACCCACCTCTTATTAAGAACAGGCATGAAAAAAATAATTGTTTCAGGAAGTTAGTGGGAGCTGAAAGTAGAAACCAATAATGGAAGTGCTTTGTCGATTACTATTATAATGGTAGCACAATACTATAATGAGAAAACATCTAATTGTTTTTTTGTTTATTTGTTTCTTAAGTTGTATCTAAAAAGATTGACGAAAGACAGGAATCCAGCATCTTGCATAAACCTTGCATAAACCTTGCATAAACCAGCATAGATCCGTTTAAATAAGGCTGTTTGAAAATCATATTGCAAAGTATACATAAGATTTTTTTTCAAACTCTCTCTTAGTGTACTCCTAATAAATAGAACTCCTAATAAATATTTCCCATGCTATTTTATATGAAATCAGTGTGCTGAAACTAACTCAATTTTTAACTTTTTTTTATATGACATGATTTAATCAGATGCTTAATCACTTTCTAATAAGTGAAGTCAAAGTGTTGAAATCGTATCATCCAGAATCCCAACAGATAAGCTTCTCATTGCTTCCCAGATTTGGTCTCCTTAAACTCTCTTTAAAATGACTGAGTTTCTCCATGTTTTAAACAGTTTCAAAAATTTGCATACAAAAGAGAACCAAGATAGCAAAACAGATCATACTGTTAGCACAATATCACTTGCAAGCAGAATGACCTGGTGGAATTTCTTTTCTGAACACGCCGAGTTTTATTCCCCAGTGTTAAGGCTGCCTAAGGTACTTTGTTTTTGTATAAAATGCGCACTTATTGTCTATTATTAATCTGTGTATGATCTGCTTTGTAAAGGCTAGAAACAACTAAGAAAAGAAAGTCCTTAAACATTTTAATGAGACTCATTAGCAGCGTGGAAAGCCAATGTTATGCAAGACCTTAATATTTCACAGAACATTCTGAGTTGGAAGGGACCCAGAAGGATCATCAAGTCCAACTTTTAAGTAAATGGCCCATAGAGGGAATCCATGTCCTTGTGTTATTAACACCAGGCTCCAACCAACTAAGCTAGTCTCAGGGTTTTGCTTTTGGGAAATGAGATTGTAGTGGATTTTATTTACTCTTCCTAAAACTGAGGGGAAAAAACTTTAGCCAAAACTAAATGTAAATTCTTTGGCAAAGAAACATAATACTTCCTAGGGAAAAAAATGCCCCTGCTGTGGCATTTTTAATGCTGTATCCAATCTAGTTTTCTAAATCTTATACTATTCTGAATCACATTGAAATTCTTAAGACTGTGAGCTCTTGAGACAGAGATTTGTAAAGAATTTAACTCAAAATTGTCATGTGTTACCTTTAGGGCCTCATAGAATTGTAATAACAGCAACAACAAGAATAATAGTGACATTGACAATCAATCTGAAGTCTAGGGTAGGATATACAAAATTATTATAAAGTGGTTTTGACACTCAGCTTTAAATAACATCAGTTTTGAGAGTATTATTGTACATCAGCTGATGAATATATTTTTCTACCTGTATCCTATATCTCTACTACAGTGGGCAATCACAACCATTTACTCTCATCATCTCCCCAAGAGAAATAAAGTTTGATAGAAAACATTTCTTCAGGGAAAAAATAGAGATACAATATTGTGTGTACAATTGGATAAAGTTCATAAGGAATTTTGTCTCCTAATGTCTCCTATTTTACATAAATCTAAGCTTTTATAGAGTTCAACCAGCAAATTTGTAGTGTAAGATGTGTTCTTACAGGTGTGAAGAACTGACTGTAAGTGTAGAAGGTCAAAGAGAGGACAGGTTCTTAAGTGATAGTAATAATTGATTCATGATGGCAAATTGCATCTGCCTAGCAACAACAGTGAATTGTAAAAGTAAAATACAGCACATTGATGTAATGAAATTTATGTTTCCACCATATCAAACATCTTCATTAACTCTACATGTAGCTGAAGAAAGAAAGCAATTAGAAAGCTTAAGATTTTATGTTAGAGTGGGGAGTATTTACTCATTGAATAATGCAGACTTATTGTACCCAAATTATTTAGAAATTTATGTCCAAGTCAGTTAGTAGTTTCAACTAAAAGTAGTAATTGGTCAAAAATTTGCATTTTGTTTCAAATCACTATTTAATTAAATAATAAAAAGTTTACTAAAAAAGGCAATTTAAACAAAATATTGCATTCAAGCTGTTTTCTCTGCTTTTCATTTCAAGGAGAAATACGGAAAAATGTTTTTTTTTAAATGTTGGCGTCAGCCAGCAAGGTGAAAAAATCAATTATTTACACAACTTTATTTACTAATATTCTGCGTGGAGAAGATAGGATAACTAATCTTGTTTGTTCCTACATGCTGCCTCTACTTCCTTGTATATCTGCTGAGGAATAGCAACCTTGAGCTTCCAGCTACCAAAGTTCATAGGTTTCAATCTGACTATAGTGCAACATCACTATGCACTTTGTAGAGAACGTGGCTGTATTAAAACAAACACATACTCTTCTCACATGCTGATAACACTATTAGAAAGGAGGGCTTCCACAATAATAAAGATAAGCATTTGGAAAGAAACATCACCCTTTCTGATGAAAAACTTTCAGATTGACTTCTATAAATCTTTTTAAGTTACATTAAAAACCAGTTCTGCCCATAATGAAATACTAGGAATGCATATGAAATTTAACGATTTTTGAAAGGATGAAGGTTCCTGTTCATGCAGTTCCTACATGACTTCACACAGACATGAACAATGTATGGCAATGAAATAAAATAANAAGGAAAGGAAAGGCAAGGAAAGGAAAGGAAAGGAGGAGGAAAGACGGAAGAAAAAGGGAGAGGGGAAGGGGGAGGGGGAGGAGCGGAGAGGAGAGGAGAGGAGAGGAAATATCAGTGTACCTATGCAATGAAATATCAAACAGGTTAACTAGATAGTAACACAAATGTGAAGACTCTAATTGTGAATGAATTTGTAAAATAGAGAATAATTATTAGAAATTAAGAAAAAAGTCTATGTGGGGGGCAAATTAGCCTATGACATATTTTCTAAACCATACTTTCCTCTGTTTCTGCTCTTGGTTACTGTATTCTGGATGACATAGTCCTTGGATTGGAACCTATATTCTTATTTTACTCTCATGCAAGCCATGCTTCATAAAAAGAAACAATAAAATAGAAGTGACTACTCAGTAAGGTATCATAAAACCTAGACAGCTGTAAGACCTAACAAAGATCTCAAGATATCATAACATTAGTTGTTTACCCAAATGTATTCCCTTTTATGACATATTTAGCTTTTATTCCTTATTTTTTCCTCTGTCATGGAAAGGTTTTAAATTTATCTAAACCTAGGAAAATGGTGTGAACATCTACACACACCCTAATCAAAATTAAACATAGAGATATCTTGCTGAAGTGGCTTTGCAGGAGTTCAGAGCAGTAGGACATTTCTTACTCATTTTTTTTTATATAAGTGTTTGTGTGGTTGCTTATTATCCACTGATAGGTACAGAGTCGTCGTGGTTTTACCACAAATTTAGCGATTTTGGACAAGAGATTCCAAGAGAAGCCACAAACACACCCCAAAAATGAAGAAAACACACAAATATCACAGTTTATTTTGCGCACACACAAAACCCGACAAATAAAGTGCAAACAAACAAACAAATTAAGTTTCCCAGGGCCCGTTTTGGGATGAGGACGCTCTGGAAATAGTGCTGGTCTCTCTCTCTGTGCCCCCCGGAGAGACGCCGGGGTACTTAGAAGAAGCACGTGGCTGGTCTGAGGACCCCCTTAGCAGCGTGAGCTTCCTCCCGGCTTTGACTGAAGGAGAAATACGCGCCCCCTTCCTCCCCTTCCCAATAGCCTAGGGAGGGATTTAGTGCTGATGGAAGAAGAGATGTGGTCTTTGGACCCCGACAATAGTCGCCGATAATTGCCAGACCACTCACCCCCAGAGAAAAA
>VYZS01086792.1:4571-15046 GCA_013400695.1 Neodrepanis coruscans | reverse complement strand
ACCAAGGCTCGACCGTTTTTACTTTCGGTTTTAACCCTACGACAAGAGTGTATGAGAACACGACACTGTCCAAAAGGTATCACTGAGCATTTAAGGTAGGTACCCTCAGAAGGAAGGTATTGAAAATCCACTGGCAACTAAGACACAGGTAACTTGTAAGACCAAATAAATCCATACACTTCTTAACATGCCTGATACATAATATGGGTAATCACCAGAATGTTTCTAGTCAAAAATTATCCTTAATCTATGTCAAAGAGTATTTACAGTCTTAATAAGTACTTTAAGTGTATATATATATATATATATATATATATATATACACACATAAAAACAATAGTAACTTTAAAGTACTCTCTTTTTTATTCCTCAGACTATCTAACGTGTTAAATAGGCTCCAAATTTACTTTTTCACCATATTTTCTACTGAATAGACAACATGATATCCTACTGCCAAGAAAAATCATTCTTATTTATTTACAGACCTAGCAAAAAGCCTCAAGGTAGAATAGTTAAGATCTTACAAATGCAGGTGCCTGCACCTGTTCTGCAATATACCACTGTATTTTTACATGAAGAAACAAAACAGTCTCTGGAAAATGTCAGTGAAGATGTGAGGAATGAGGACTCAGACATGCTAAAAGGTGAAGTGATTGATCCTAGATGATGTTGTAGGTTTTTTTCAGGGTAAGACTGATGGGTTCCATCTACTGAACTACTCACCACTCTCTTTTCCATTTTCAAGCCTTTAGTATCAGGAATGTGTCCCACAGTTATCAGATGAGTCTCTGCTCCTCTTCATAAAACCTGTTCTAATTTCCCAGTCTCAGGAATACCTTTGGACAGCTGCTGCTTTTCTAAAAATCTTGTTTTCAGGAAGCTATGTCTTTATTTTCTACACAAGAGTAATATTAACATTTTCTCCTTCACTCTGGATGTACATGTGGCTTTTAACCATGAGTATCCTAGTCAGACAGGGATTTTTCTATATGGCCACAGAGCCCGTAGTTTCATAAACCACAGATTTTCAAGTGACAACTTATACCACTGAAAAAAGTGAATTTCCAGCACTCATTTTCAGCTCTGGAATGTCCCAAAATAACAGGGACTACTGCTACAGGTTCGTGCCCAAAGAGGTAAGGATTAGCATGTAATCTTTTACATCTCCCTTTGAGCCCTGTTCTGGTAGGCTCATCATAATCAAGTCACCTGGCCTCCTAAAGAAGAGGAAATTAAAACGAGCCTTTGCAAATAAAAAAATCTAAATCATAAATTTTTTTAATTATTTTTTGATAGCAAATTCTGTGTCTGGAATATACAATGGCATAGAAAAGGCTCTAAGAGGCCTTTGCAAATATATGTTTGGGGCAGGCTACACTAATGTGCATGGCTTTCCTACAATGGAAAAATACTCCCTGAATTCTTCATAATCCTCATTTGCAACTTTTGGTAAATATTTACTTAAAAATTTTAATATCTAGATATGCTTTGGGACCTAATGTATCTACACTTAAACTTTTATTCACATTGAAATAATTTCGGGCACAAAAGAATCTTGAAAAAAACATTGTCCTTATTTTGCTGAAGATGCTAGGAGACATATTTTACTGGGATACGTAAAGCTTTTATGGTTGACACCAAAGACTTGCTGACAACGGAGACGGACTGTCAGGGATTGTGTGTGGCACTAGATGGATTAATGAATGGAGAAAGAAACACAAAAAGAGGAAAACTCAAAGAAAACTACAAGAGAACTTATAGAAGAGCAGAAATTAGAAAATTAGTGCTAAGTGGTAAACTACAGAAAAGTGGATAATAGAAGGACAACAATAGTGTTCCTTACCTCTCTTGTTTTAGAGATGAACAACAAAATAATTTTCCAGTAGACTTCTGAGTCCTGAGCAACAATGCAACATTTTCACAACAATACATTCCAAAGCAGTAGAAATTAATGTTCACTTAAAATTCTAAAAAGGAGGGTGTGGATCATGGGGAGGACTGAATGCCACTGGACCCCACTAGCTATTCCTTTATTGCCTTTGGTATTCAGATGACATTTACTCTTACCCTTTTTTAAAATCCTGAGGGAATCACTGAATTATATATGCACATATATATCCAGTACAGAGAGCTGAAAAGTACAGTTTGCCTTCAGGGCCTGCAATTAGGGATTTGCCAAGTCAGCTATATGCTGTCAGGGAATCAAGGAAATCTCCATTAGAATGCCATTAGGACCTACAGAAAAGTTCTGCATTTCTTAGCAACCTTGCTTTACATACACTCTATTATACTCCAGAAAATTTCCATATTTTTGCAGAAACATTTCTCCTTAATGAATATTATTGGAAGTTCTAATATGTTTGTTTAGATCAGCATAAATGCCCTTCAATCATCCTACCTAGGGTGGCTTGAACTGGACAGTCATCTGGCAGACTTCCATATTACCATGTGGAGTCTTTGGCAAGAGTGGCTTGAGCAGAGTTCAAGCAGAACTGCTTAAGAAAACGTTTGATAACAGTAATTTTAAAAAAATTACCAGTGAACAGTCAAATCAGCTTTAATTCTCATTTGGCGGGTTTGCTCTCTGACCTTCAAATAGAAATGTTTGTTCATAAGCAGCTGGTTGTTTTAATCTCCACATCATTTTTGTGTGAACATTTATACAAAAGACATGAAGAGAGCAATAGAACAAGAAAAAAAAGAACTGAGCTTGATAATTTCTGGAGAGTTTTTTATGGTGGTACTCTTGGCAATTGTAATTTGCACTTGGTTTTATTTCACATTAAGGTCTAGGAACCAATAGGGACGACTGAAATTGCTGACATAAAGCATAAAAGGAGTTTTTCATTAACTTGTAAATTTGCAAGATGTGTTACATAATTTCTTACTAACTCAGAAATTTTTGCAACACAAACAGGTAGCAGGGAAGTCCACGTATAGTGACATTCATGCAGATGCACATGTATTATGTGTACATTACAGAATGCACAGGTGAGAGCTCCCACATGATCTCACTGAAACTGGTGAGAGTGCTGACTGATTTGGAACCTCAATGATTTCTTTTTCTTGAGTAAAAAAAAAAAAAACCTGTGTAGAAGATACTGCCAAACTTTCATAGGATAAACTACAGGGGCTAGATATCCCTCTCATTGGAGGAGTCTTCTGTGGGAAGGAGATATCCTGACATATGAAACTTGGTATTCAATTTATATTTGTTTCTTTACAATAGCATTATTTCAATTAATCTACTAAAGAGTATTGCACATCAAATTTCTGTCTTATTTGGTATTGACATATTTAACACAGTGCAACATACAGGAATCTCCAGCTCTACGGGGAATTTTTGAGCAGCAATATAACTTGGATCTGGCTGTTCTGGCTGATTTAGGAAGAATGTCACTTCCTAAACCAATACACATGGAAAGTAATTAGCATAATCTAGGAAGATTCCATGGCACAATTCAGGTCTTCCATGACTACTACAAATTTATGACAGGGTAAAGTGTTATGCCTCCAAAGTCTGTCACTTCAACAGCTCTTAGGAAAGACCCAGAATAAAGGAGCCATTTTCTGGTCACCTACCAACCACTCTCCCTTCAGGGCGAATCCAAACTTTAATATAGGATGTCTATTGTGTAATCTCATGTGTTTTTTCTTGATAAATTTAATCATTCCTTGACATAGCTGCCAATCTTTAAGAACATGGAAAGGTAGATGAGGAATTTCATGTAAATCGTACAACTGATTCAAATGGTTCACCTGAAACATGTAAAATATATGAAATCGAGAGCTGCCTTACATAAGTCATGGCAGAGCCAGACACTGCATCCTGAAAAAAAAAATCTGGCTGAAGGAATGGAGTGTACCTAGAGATCTAACATCATTATGAAGAGGTAAGAAATCAAATATGTCCACGTTTCTTTTTCCAATCTTCCCAGAGGGACTACTCCACAATTCAGCCTAATGGCTTGTAAAGCTTCCCATGAAATAAAAACAGCATGGTTTTGAGTTGTGGAAGCATAAAATAGTGTCTGAAAACAATACATTCTATTTTTATACTTGCATAACTGAGAGACAATTAAACTGACTTTTTTCCCATAATTTAATAAAAAAAAAAATCAGACTCATTTAAAATCTTTGCCTGCCAAATGCAAATCAGAAATATTTTTCAGGATTGCTTTATGAATCCATGAACATAGCATATACAACGAAAAAACCCTCAGAGACCTATAACTACAGAAGTGCCAAAGAAGCACTGACTGGAATACAAAACATCATCAGCTGACTTACCTCTTCATTCATCTCTCTTGCTAAGTGTTTAGTTATTGTAAATGCTTTAGAATTTGTATAATTTATGTAAATTATTAAACACCTGTTCTCATTCCATAAAAGAAGGATATGGAACAATCTCTTCCGTTTAATTGATTCTTGGCTTGAGTTGTCATCATTTTCTCAGCAACTACAAAGAAAGTATAGCTCCCTAATGGTCAGATTTTGTTGGCAGAATCAGGTGTTCAGAATAAATCACTCTGAAACAGGTCTACTTTTGGTGATTTTGCTTGGAAAATATCATTAAACACAATTAACAAGTCAGAGGTGAAAAACAATGACACATAGGTTCTCACAATTCGCCCTTCCTTGCAAATATGATAGTGTTGGATAATGCAGTTTGATTGGATGTGTCCTACGTATCTGAGTTTTCTGATCTGGGTTTTCTGGTGCATCTATCAGTAAATTGCTTTCATATGACTTCCATATTCTGTTATCTGCTCTGTTTCCATCAGGAAAGTGCTTAGGAGAGGGGAAGCATCTCAGAGAAGGTAAACGGGGTGCAGCTCTTCAGTTGTAGGTCATGCTATTAGTTAAGAAAAATGACGTGTTTCATACACAACAATTATTTTTGCCCTTTCTTTGTCAATGAAATTACTATTTTGTTCATATCCACTTGCAGACTGGAGTTTGCAGTATGCACTCTTCTCTGAACCAATTTTGAATGCCTGCAGAGCTGCCAATTGCCACTCAGCAGTGGGAGAAGCTGGCACATTGCCCAGTAATCATGACCTGTTCGCTAATGGGACCAATTTAGGTGATCATGATTGCAAATAAAATTCATCATACCTATTTACTTGGACTTCTTTCTTTCATTGTGTTCAGCTACACCACCTCAGATGAGTTAAAACAGCTGAACCAAAAGATACAGCTTCCAGTCAAACTGTCCTTGCAGCATCAGCAAATGGGGAGCTGCTGCTCAACACTCTCTGTGGTGCTGGCATGGGATTTGCAGTGACTCCTAGATGATACAAAATAAACAGAATAACAAACACAACTTATTGGAGGAATTAGATCCATTCATGGTCTAAGAATTCAGATACTCATAATAATTCTTAAAAGTTTTTTCTTTGTAATTTCTCAAGGATGAGCTCAGTTTCTCATTTAATTACTCAGTCAGTCTAACCTGCTTAATATTTCTGCATACTGACATTGGTTTTGTTCAAGTTTCTAAATTTGCCATAAGACATGATATGCTATTGTTTTACTAATAGAAAAAAATATTTAAATAAAATTATATTTTCATTACATTTTTGAAGTCCTCATCGGCAGGGGTGGGGGAAGGGGGAGCTAAATCCGAAAATTTGAATCAACTTGTAAATATCTGTAAATATTGTTGATTCTGGCCTCCCACACTGCTAAGTACTCTGTGGGAATATACAGTCTGGAGGTCAACTGAAAATGGGTAATTTTTATACCCGTACATTACACTTGTTTAACAAACAGAAATCAGACTGAATGTACTGCACTCGGTGAGAGGAAGAACAGTGATTCACCATGGTGATGATGGCTGGAGTGTGCTGGTAGGGCCAGTTATTAAAATCAACCTAACATAGAGGAGAACTTGGCCTGCCTTACTAGAACATTGCCAGACCTTATGTTGAATATAGAGCGTAAGAGACAACTAATTTAAGCTATATCAAAGTTTCATTCTACTGTAGCTGAAGAGGACTGAACAGGGGAGAGGTGGAATGATTTACATGAAACAAGCCACTATATTTCTTGAAGTAAGCCAAAAGTAAATTTTCTATTGTTGTCAGTTATCATGGCCACTTCCTGATTTCCTGAGTCCTGGTGGGACCAGAATAATAATTAAAATGTTATAAGAAATTTCTTTTGTTTAGTCAAAACTGTGGTAGATGCCTGAAATTTTGCATTAAATATAGAGAGCATAATCCTGATGGCCTAACAGTGAATGGCATTCATTCTTGGGGACACTAGTTCATCTTCCTACGCCTGTGGTTTCACAAGTCACTATCCTGAGCACAGAGCCTAATATGGGCATTTGGTCTTCCTTTGCTTCACACAGCACACAGAATATGTGTAGATCTCAGCACATATGTGTGCACTTCTTTAAGCAATACCCCATGTCCATTGATTGTCTTCAGTTTGATGGTAAATCCCCTTCCCTGGGACGCAGTTCCTGTCTTTAATGTGGAATAAACCTGAAAAGCTGAAAGCTGTAAGACATCTTCTTTATTTTTATAAATAGTTGTGGATGAATGCAACTTATCTTGTTTGACAGTTTTGAAGAAGTTTCTCTATGTTTTTTATCATCATGACTTGAGCTTTAATATTTGCATATTAATGTACAGAATATAAAAAGAATCAATCAAATATATCCCAATAACATTATTAAATATAATACATGTAATTATTGTACCACCAGAAAAGACTAAATACCAGAATATCACACTTAATAGGTAACATTTAATGCAACACATAGCAAAAGACCAATAAGATATTCAACATACATAAAAACCACAAGCATAATAACTTTTATTGCAAACACCAAGTTCATAAGTAAAATTAAGAGAGATTCATTTTGGTTCAATTTTTATCTCTAATCCTTTCTTGCACTACATGACTAGTACTTTTCTGTCTAACTCCACTCTATGTACTTTTATTCATGACTTCTGCCAGTCTCAGAAGAGATGGGAGATGAAAAAAAGGCTCTTGCTGGTATTTTTAGTATACAAAGACTGCTCCTGACTGGTCTTTAGCATCACACTGCACTTAAAAGGACATTGTCAGATCAACTTTACTCCTGTCTTGTCACTGGAAGTGACTCAAAAAATAAAATGTGTGCTAAACAAGCCACATTGCTTGTTGAAATGAAAATTATTATATTTCTTTGTATCTGGACAGCATGGGTGATGTCATCTTTTGGTGGACAGGAATGTTTCCTTCTTTTCTGAGTGTGTTTGTTTGGGTCCATATAGTCCTTAGACTGAGACTGCAGGAGACGTGCTCTGAGCAAATGAATCACCTTGCATTGCACTAACACAGTCTTGAAAGGAGCACAACAACTGCTTAACAGAGAACAACACTATTCATTCTCTCTGACTGAAAGAATGAATTTTGTATTTGTTCATCTCTTAATATAGATTTCTCACACATATATGTAGATGTGTGCATTGAGTGTGCACGCATGCACATCAACAGCTCTGAAAGTGACCTTAACAATAATCTTTTTAACACAAAGTTTGGTTCAGGACCTCTCTGGTTCTCAGCTACACTAGAAGTACAAAAAGAGCTAGCAATTTAGCACAGTATGCCTTGTAATTAGGGTAATCATTGTCAGCATGTAACTATAACCACATGCTAATTAGCCATCTTAGTATATCGACAGGATTTTTCTCAATTGTCTTTTAAGTTTTTGTGGAAGTAAGCTGAGGTCCCCTGTGAAAAGTGGGAAGGCAACTTTCCACATTTGCTAAGATGTGCAAATATGAGAACTACTAGGTGCCTGTTATCAAAGAGCAGGTTTTGTATCATTTACAAATCAGCAGAGGTGTAAGGATTAAGACATTTAGAAAAGTGATTCTGCAAATGTTTGATAGCAGTGAGTGAGAGATAAGACTGACTGCAGCACTTGGTGCAGGTTCCAGGGTTGGAATTGCTCCAAATCTCGGGAGGCTTCTGATTCACATATCTAGTTCAGATCCTTTTGTGGTTTTAAGTGGTTGAAAGTGAGTTTAGTATTCAGTTAGATACTCTTTGTAGAACAGAATAACAAGTGCTCAAAAGGGTGATAGAGAGATTGAATCCTTTTCTTATACCAGTGTAAAATACTATTGGAAATACTTACTATTCATTTCCAACCTGTGACTGCCTCCTCAGGTACTGTGTCACATCTTTCTTTTCTCAGGGTAATACAAGATTATCACAGTGTGTTAAGATAAACAATGTAAAGAGATTTACCAAAAGACAATTTGCCCCAGCATAGTGGCAGTCTTTGGTGGCACTGCCAGTAAATCCAAGCACATCACAACTCTTCAGATGTGAGAACACGGCCCAAGTGTAGCAGCCCAGTGAGCTGCCTTGGGAGGGTTAGTCAGCCTCTGACACCTCTGGGAAGATCAGCCAAGCAGTGGAAACTGTGTCAGTGCTTGAAAAACCTCACAGCTGTCTTTTAAGGGACAAGGGAGCTAGAGGAAAAGCTGCAAATAGAACAACTATTCAGGGATAGATTGATGGGGAATGAAGGTCACAGAATGGTTATTAAGAATGGAAGTGGTAACAGCAGCACCAGAAGCAATTTTACCTTACCAGAACAGATTCAGAAATTGTCCTTTATTTGTACCAGCCCAAGAAATTCTCTTTATCTTCTTATTTGATGGGTAGAAGTTAGGAGAAAGAAATGGAAGGGATTTCCCTAGTGGTTTCCTTCTTCTCCTACTGCAAAGAGAAAGGAGTTACTTTCATTTTGTTGTAGTGTGATAATGCTTAAAAGGACCAGTTTTAGGAGCAAAGAAGTCACCTCCAGTCATTTATGATTTATGCTGAGATACTAAAATGCCAGTGTTTCCAGATGTTAAGAAGCCTGTTGGAAAACAAAACATATTTCCAAAAATTCCTGAGGCTGGAAGTGCAAATCTCATTCACACTCATGAGACTTTGTACAAACAGTTCCTTGCTGCCATGACAGGGCTGCTCATAAGTGCTCACCAGTTTGGAGGAAGCTGCAGAACTGCATGTCCTGTAAAGCTCTTCAAGCTTTGTAAACCTACAGACCAGACATGCAGCCTGTGTCAGTGAGCTGCAGATCCCATATTGCTCTAAATCTCCTTCACTCTAATTAATCCGCAGTTCAGCTATTGCCAAATTCAACTGTTCCCACTTACATAAGGATCTCTCCCAGTTCATCAATGAGGATAAATTCGTTGGGATCATCTCTGTTGTAGTTTTTATATTCAGCTTTCCATATGTGTTCCCTTTTTCCTCTGTGGGGAATTTTGCCTGTGTTCTGGTTTATTCCAAGAAAATTACACTTTGGTACCTAATTGTTGTCATGCAAAATGAGTTTGCCACAAGAAATTTGAGGCTTAGGATGGCAGTTTGGCCCCGAATTGATTTAAAATCACTACTTGATTAATTTAGGTTTTTCAGTGGGCATATTCATAGAGCAGAAATATTTCTTCTACTATGTAGAAGATGGATGTGTATTCACCCAGACACATTCATATCCATACATAAATATAGAGTTGGGGTCAGGGTAAGGAACTCAGAGCACCTACTGTTGAACCACAATGGGAAATTAAGCTTAAGGTAGTGCTTATTACTTCTCGCAGTTAGGCCATTTATTTAGGTCCACATAAAGACCCAAGTATGAAAAATTGTCACCAATATATTTTTATTTAATGTTGTCATGCTCAACATATCTTATTCTAAAATATTTAGATGCATTTTTATATGTGACTTTGGTGGGCCCAGAGAGACCAGGAATAATTAGGTGGTTTGAAGTAATCTTAGAAGCTAGAGAAATGACAGGACTATCCATAATCATCCCTTTGCAAGAAGTCACTCGATTTTGTGGTATGAAAACCACAAATAGTCTTTATGAACAAGACATCCTCAAATTTGGCACATTAGTCCTTTGGCATATTATTCCCATTATGAGTGATGACATGTCAAAAGTCACAAAAATGTTTAAATTCTGATTCAGATGAAAAAAGTAGTAGATGATGAATCCATGAGTGAAATGTATTAAATCCAGACTAGAATAGTATTTCTGTCTCCATTAGCAACAAGCACCCAGGAGGATGCAGAAATTGACTTAAAGAAAAGATTGTTTGTGATATGAATGACAATTTTCAAGACAAGATACTGAAGTGATGGCACAAACATCCAGCCTGAGTCTCCTCCCTAGTTCCCACTTGAAGTGATGTTTCAAACCAATGAGGCAGGCACTGCCAGCCAATCATCTTTGGATCATTTATTGCTATATTTTCACATTTAGAACCATTCCATTAGCCATTAGCAGTGATTCAGTAGCACTGCAGGTTATAAGTGTATAAGGGAAAGTTTACTCCAGAGACCTTACTTTAACAGCACTTCCTCCACATTTTTCTCCACTCTATTAGCTGTCCAATCTATGATCCTTCTCACTATATTTGCCTCATTAATGAAATTTAAACATTTTT
>VYZS01086786.1:24557-45882 GCA_013400695.1 Neodrepanis coruscans | reverse complement strand
GAAATTTCTGTGGGTGATCTGCTTTATTATAAGACAGAAATTGAGCTGGCTGCAGAAGTCTTGTCAAAGTTGAAATTTGTCAGGTTTCTTCTGTTTTGAGTTACTATATCTGATTTAGGAAATAGGTGGGAAAAAAAAATCATGTTCAGCTCATTTAGATATCAGCTATAAATATAGTTAATTTTATACAGGTTGAAAACGGTTTTAAGGTGCCAGAAAAGTACATGATGCATAAAACAGGCCTTTCAGAAGATAATTCTACAGTAAATTGTACTTTTGCTTATAATGAAGCTATATATAAGCTGCACAATGAGGCAAGTCATGTCCATATTGAACTGTTGAGTAGTGTGCTAATCCTGCTATTATTACTTTTTTGTTTTTGATTCCCTTGTTTCCCACATAATTCTGTTGTTTTTCACTTTAAAAAATGTCATTTTTCATATAAAGCTCATGAAGATCAAGGAAAGAATGACTGAACACATACTGCAAAAGGACTGAAGTCTTTGTCTTGTTCTTCTGATCTTACAGAATAAGAGCAGGATCAAGTTTTAAAGATCCATAGATGTTTCCCAGAACATACATTAGAGAATTAGTGTAATAAGCAGGTACAGTCTGTTATCAAAGCATTTTAACGTCTGCTTCTTCTGTGGTGGTAAGTTTTAAAAAAACTTGAATATGGGATTTATTGTCTCATCTAAAGAGGTGTGTGCATTGACATTCCATTTCCATTCTGTCTCATTGCATGAGAATGCATGAGGCCACAAGAAAGTGTCACTGGAAAGGCTTGTCAGTGAGACCCTTTTGCAGTTATTCCTGGCAAGCTCTGTTCATCCTGGTGGGTAGAAGCTTGGTTTTCATAACGTCGTGTACCTATTTATGCAGCAAAGATTAAAGACACATTTAAAGAGACATTTGGTTTCTAAACTTGCTTATTAGGAGGAAACAATGACTTTTTTTCCCAGGTGACATTTTAATATAATGGGAATCATCACAATGAGCAATCACTTTCTGAGCAGGTGCTTAGCATCATTACCCTGTATTAGGAAATGTAAAGACATGATATATAAAAATGAATCTCTGGTGTCACTGTCTAGTAAATGAAAAATAATTTCCCTCCCATCACTTGATCTTAAGCAACATTAAATTAGTGCAAATGAGACCAGAATCAGGCCCAGAGATTATTCAATTTATTGAAGAAGGGATAGTGGAGTGTATTATTTGTCATTTAATTAATTTTGTGTTTCCCCAAACAACCCTTTTTGATATCAATACACTGAATATATTTTAAACATGAATAACAAATTACAAACCTGACTAGACTTAGTTTGTGTAAGCTATAAGGTAGAACTTGCTTTTACTGCTAGGAGTGGCATTAGCAAGGTATTTAAATAAAGGAAAACTAATTATAAGATTACTAACGAAAACAGTAGCAAAATAGACACAGAAGCCTTTACATTAAGGAAACAATGTATAATGCAAGATACTGAGAATCCTTGCTAATTGTTTTTCTTAGAACAATATGCATTCTTCAATTAAGCTACCAATCATCAATCTTTGAATGTAATTCGGCAAGAAAGTAGTTCAGTATTGGCCTTCAAGAATCTACATTCAAAGGCAATAATCCTTAAAATCATTTTGATCTAAAAAACCAATCATACAATATTTCATACTCTTGGATTTGGTCATAGTCTTTGTGACTGTATGATTATTGTTAGCTTGATGATTGCTAGCTTAATTGAATATAAATTTCTATTTGACACAAAGACATAGCTGCCACACAAAGTTCACATTTATATACAGTTGCTTAATCTAACAAACTCTAAGAATCCTTGAAAAAACTCTGGCCTCAAACTACTAGCCATGCAATTAATTGTTTTCCTGTNTTTTTGATATCAATACACTGAATATATTTTAAACATGAATAACAAATTACAAACCTGACTAGACTTAGTTTGTGTAAGCTATAAGGTAGAACTTGCTTTTACTGCTAGGAGTGGCATTAGCAAGGTATTTAAATAAAGGAAAACTAATTATAAGATTACTAACGAAAACAGTAGCAAAATAGACACAGAAGCCTTTACATTAAGGAAACAATGTATAATGCAAGATACTGAGAATCCTTGCTAATTGTTTTTCTTAGAACAATATGCATTCTTCAATTAAGCTACCAATCATCAATCTTTGAATGTAATTCGGCAAGAAAGTAGTTCAGTATTGGCCTTCAAGAATCTACATTCAAAGGCAATAATCCTTAAAATCATTTTGATCTAAAAAACCAATCATACAATATTTCATACTCTTGGATTTGGTCATAGTCTTTGTGACTGTATGATTATTGTTAGCTTGATGATTGCTAGCTTAATTGAATATAAATTTCTATTTGACACAAAGACATAGCTGCCACACAAAGTTCACATTTATATACAGTTGCTTAATCTAACAAACTCTAAGAATCCTTGAAAAAACTCTGGCCTCAAACTACTAGCCATGCAATTAATTGTTTTCCTGTGGTGATTGTAAGCCTCGTAATGTTTTGCTGTTTTTTAATCTGAAACTGTTTCCAAATTAAGGATTCTCTCTCAGAATTTGTGCCTGTGCTTTATGCTTTCCAAGAAATTAATTGTAATAGAAAACGAACAAGTAAATGTACATGTGCTCTGAAATTCTTGTAGTCTAGAGCTAAGGTGCTTTTTCATGTGAAAAGCTGCACCTCAGATTAGTTTGACACATTAAAACTTTTCCCACCATTTTCCCTGTTCAGAGCTGCTTGGACAGTGTAGACTGAAAAATATTTCTCTTAAATTGGTTTTTTTACTGCCTTACACAAAGCTCTTCTTATCTTGTAGTCTCATGACAAAGTCCAATTGATGTAATTAGGAATTCACGTTCTAATTTTGGAAAGCAAAGAGCATTTGTAGTGTAAGCCTTTAGTTGGGGGAAAAAAAAAAACCCCAACCCACACTAAGTTATAATTCCCAGAAGTCTTTGAGAGAACATTTTAAAGCTGGCAGAGCAGAGATAAATGCAAAGAAAAGAAAACACTTTGAAAGCATGTTTCAAGCAAAACATTTCAAAGTGCTACCAATAGAAAGTCAATAAAGACTTCCATTACCACATCGCTTCACCATTGTAAACCTGTGCAAATAATTTTTCTTAAAAAAACACGCAACATCCTCTCAGGAGTCACCACCCAAGCAGTCCTAATAGCAGCTGTCTGGCAGTTCAAGAATTTAGGTGGTGAATAAAGGAAATACTGCAACTGCTGACTCACTTCACACAAAGGTAATTGCAGATGACCTTAGCAAGGTCCTGCCTTGAACACAACAGGGAAAAGTCATAGAAATGGGCTGGGACATGTTGTTTCCCAATGTGACAGCTGGTGGGACAGAGTTAACTATCTCTTGGGTTTTAATCCATTGGTGAAAGGAAGTACACCCAGCAAAATATATGCACCTATTGCTAGGAGGTGAGAAAATGGTATCTGAAAATATGACAGAGCAAGGCTAAGTCTGCAAGGCAGGTAGAGGAAAGCCCTTTCATTAAAGCAAATACTCTGAATTTTGAAAAAAAGGTCAGGTCCCATTTTGTCCTCAAATGCTGTGTGGCCTTGTGCAATGGCAGGATCTTACAAGGAGATCAGTTAGGAACACAGAAATTACTGTTTTGGGAAATCATAAATATTATAAAAAGCATTGCCAGAGAGCATTTATTATCCTTGTGTTCCCTTGAGTTATTTCCTTCAAGCCTACTTTTGCAGTTATGTACCATGACATTCAAGAATACTAGAGGAAATGTGGCATCCTTTACACAAGATGCATTTTTGGATTCTTCTAACTTCCCTAATAGTAAGAGTTCATCCAAGTTAAAATAGCATCATGCAATTTGAGCCCACATCAACCAAGAAGTCATTCTTTTGCTTTCTTACAGAAATTCAAAGGTACTAGTTCAGCTAGGATACTAATTAGGTATTTTGGAATCTTTTAAGTGATAATGTATAGCTATCAGAAAATATGAGCTTTCTCTAAAACCAGTAGGATCACAACAATACTATTGGTTCTGGAACTTCTAAGGAGGAAAAAATGGCTGGATGTTGTAGATGAGTGTGGTTTCTGCATGCATTATCCAGAGAGCCTCTGTCTTTGGGAAGATGTCTTTGCAAAGGCAAAATGAAGCTGGGATTTTTCTAGGATAGTCTAGAAGTGCTTGGAGATACTACTTGCATTACCACATAAAAGCTGAAAAACTAAAAACAGATGGTATAGGAAAATATTTTATGGATCAGATAGCTCTTTGCATTGCTTAAGTGCACTTAGAGTTGCTTTCCAAATGCAAGTGCCTGTACATGTTGCAAAACATAATCAAAGAATGGCTTGGGTTAGAAGTGACCTTAAAGCACATCTAATTCCAATGCCATGGGCAGGGATGCCACCCTCTAGACCAGGATAGTCAGGGCCTCATCCAACCTTGGCCTTGTACAAATCTGTTTGTCAACAGGTTCCTCTTTCTTCAGCATGCAGGGAAAGCAAGGTACAAGTCTCAGTTTTACAGATCTTAGGTGGAACAACACATCTAAAAAAATCCCACTGAGTCAGACAGTTCCTTATGTCTCCAAGAAGAAGACGACACAGTGCATCTAGGGTATTTATTGGGGGAGACATTCCTAACCAGAGGACATGCTGGATTTCTATGAAAGGACATTAGATCCACTGATTGTTGTTGGCTGCTGTGGAAACAGGGATAGACATCTCAACAGGGAAAACAGGGAATGTTCAGGAGGAAATCTCTTTGGACTTTTTTTCTTCACAGTAGGATCTAATGTGATCCCTTTGTTGAAGGCAGCTGCATAAGGTAAATGTCTTCCTATATTTAGAATTAGGTTGATGAAGGGAATTATTGACTACTGATGAAATGCTAATACCATGGTAAATGTAATCTATTCAAGAGCTATGCTCTTAATGAACAGAAACATTACTACACCTGAAATTTACAGGATGATATAAAAAGTACAACTCACGCTCAAAGTGATTTTACAAGGTATTTGAATATAATTTTTAGTCAAAATAGTAGATAAAAAAATCTGGGTTTCCATTTTTAATACTATATTTGGTTGGAATACAGGAAAGAAACAACATCACAAGCAGATTGTTTACTGTTTAACCTGCTGCAGGTGTGACCATCCACAGAGCCTGGGACAGGGATTTGGGTTCACTCCCTGAATTTGCATCAGGGAACTGAAGAACGGTCCTGGGACATGAGCCATAGGAGGGGACAAAGTCAGCCTTGAAAGGGAGAGAAGAGCAGAAAAGCAGCTGACTTGCTGACAATATGGTTTTTAGAGGAAATTTCCAGGTTTTGTGAGAACCACAAAACTGTCAAATGGAGCTCACAAAGGTCAAGGAACTTGAGGCAGCAAAGTCAACCCTTCTCTGTGGCACCAAAACTTAGCATGGAAATTCTTGCAGATGACTTTTACCGCTCTGAAAATAACGTCTGATAATGAAACTCTGGACTTGTGTTTAATGATT
Source organism: Neodrepanis coruscans (assembly GCA_013400695.1). NCBI lineage: Eukaryota > Metazoa > Chordata > Aves > Passeriformes > Philepittidae > Neodrepanis > Neodrepanis coruscans. Next base: position 40,357 of record VYZS01086786.1, on the reverse strand, counting down.
TCAGTGTGAAAGGGCACCTATAAAACGATTTTTCCTTTTGTTGGCTGCTCTAAATGACATTTTAGAAAAATATAAACAATTTACAGCAACAAGAGCTTGTTTTTTTTTTTCTCTGACCAGAATGTAATAATTGCTGCATTTACTTTATAGTTCTCCTTTTGGAAAACATAAAATAAAATCGATAATGAGCAGAGCAGAGGGCATGTGGAGCCAAACAAGATAAGTGGCAGATGGTCACTGAATGACCACACAAAGTCATAACATCAGAGATCCTGGAAAGGACTTTTGCACAGGCAGTGAGTAGCATGGCATAGTTTCCTAAACTTAAGTACGTACTTTTGAAACATAACTTCAAAATCACTCTGAAGTATTTTTAAAATGCTTCAATATTGTGTCTGTGGGGGAAGATACTTTTTGTGTGTTGGCACTGATTTAAGGAATGAATTTTGGCAAGTTCAGCTGAGTTCCCTCATTGCATAGTACATGGTAATGTTCATTATAATTATATCAAATACTATATCCATTCTGTGTAGAATTAAATTTGATCTAATTTTGAAATGAATTCAAACGCCTAATACCCAGGTGTGCCCCAGAACCAGATTTTTCTTGGTAATTAGTCCACCACTCCTTGATGGTTAACTTTTTAAATTCTGTACAAAATTCTTATTGCATTTTACATTACTGCTTTTTGAATGGAAAATATTTATCACAACAATAAATGGGTCCTCTCTTCTACCTTTTTGTTAGAAGCCAAGAAACCACAACAATGGACCACAAAAATCCGCAAGCTCACTCAGTGCTTTGCTCATGAAGAAGCAGAATACCTTTCCAATCTTGAGGGCAAAAGCTCTGGAGAGTTTTGAGTGTTAAAAGTTTCTAATCTTTATTCTGCTTTACTTATCTGGCAATACATATTCATGAGGAAGGTCATTATAGCAGCACCCAGTAGTGTGGCTCCAGTTTTGAGCAGCGGCACTCAACGCTTAACAGCCAAACCCACAGAAGAGCATTTCAGAACTGAACACCAAGGCAGTTAGAAGAAAGCAATTTTCTGAAAACTAATGAAATCAAAAAAGTTTTCATTTACATTATTGGCCTACCACGGGGAAAAGAGCTTTCTATCTTGTTTGAGTCTGTCTCCCTACAAATTTTTAAAAAGCCATTTTACTTTGAGAGTGCTCTGACAGGGTGCTGGACACATGTATTTTTCAGGTGCAAGAGGAGTGCTGCACAGAGCAAGTGGGGATGGGGGGCTGAATGATATGCATTCAAATAGCCTGATTATCAAACTTCAGCAAAGAGTGGGCTGAAAAATAATGCAAGGATCACGTTTTTTCTGCTACAGCTGTGGTCTATCACTACTCCAGGTCTTTCTAACAGACTTGAAGACACCAAAAAACTTTTGATGCAAAACATTGAGTTTGGATGCTGAACTGAAAATTTAGAAGAAGCTTTGGGAGACTCCCTCAGACCACCTGAGCTTGAAGGAATTCTGTGTGTACCGGAGTTCCCCCAAACCTGTCCACTGGTCTCGTATACAAGCATGTACAAATGCAACATTAGGGGATCCCTCCTGTAAGTGACACTTCTCAAATACCTGAAAACCCATCCACCTTTCAATACCCTGCCTCACATCATTCTAGTTGTGCTCTCAGTTCAGTATAAAATTATTTTTCAAGTGATTTATAGTTTCATGGTAATAAAACTGGATGCAAATTACTTAAAGACTAGTATATGCCAGATAAAATGTTGCTAACATGCAAATAATTACATTTGTTAATATTTCAGTCAATCATTTAATTCAAGTTACTGCCTATATCAATGTCAACACATTTCAATGTATATAAGTGTGGGTGTGTTTGGATCAGTGTGTGGAAGTAAATGTATAACCAATGTATTTCTCTACCACAAACTTGATATTACTTTCTTATAATCTGTGTTTTTTCAGAGCATTAGTTTGACTCATTAGGCTCAAGTATTTGTGCATACATGAACAGCAAAGAATAACATAGCAAGACGAAGGAGAGCATTCCTATTCCCCAGCTGGGTGTGCTCCTCTTTCTCTCTAGTCTTTGCTGACTTTATCTCCTATTCTCTTTCAAGTTCTGCAGGTGTGACCTGGATTGCTGCCCACAGCATGGAGAAGGAAGGCTGTTTCCACCCATTCTCAAAAATTTGTGCCTCGATAGGAGGAACATGTAATGCTAATGTGGGAGGGTGGTGTTATAATGCATTTTTTGCAGGCAACTACAGAAGAAAATGAAAAGAAAAAAACTGCCAGTGGGTCCATTATATGCACTTGGGAGCTGCTAGGGTCTAAACTGAGCTCTCATTCCCTCTGCCTGGCAGCTTCTGGAGAACTCCTGCCTCCTATTGCTACCCATCTCCCATTTTGGGATGGAGGATCAAGTGTGGGTCCTGAGTGTTTTTTCTTTTCTTTAGTGTCAGCTTTTATCTTCACAGTTCTGTGGGATTGGCTGTCTCTGCACTGCAGTCAGGGTCCCTGCCTTTTTATTTCAATGATTATAAGGTAAGATTTTATTGTGTCCTTATCACTGCTGTGGTCCTGGAGACAGCTTCTCTATCTTCCCTCACTTATCTGCCTATGATATTGATCTGAAAAATTGTTTTTTTTCTGAACATCACCTTCCTTGCTCTCGAGCGCGTGCCAAGTGACTGTGCCTGAAATATCTCTCCTTGGCCTCCCAAACTGTCTCTGGCATTGTCTGGCTCACTGCAGGGTCAGCTGAAGTGCATCTGGAGGTCTCCCACCAGCCTTGTGCAGCTGCGTCCATGCTGCAAACCCCACACTTGCCCCTGCAAACTTTGGGCTGCCAACCTCAGGGTCACCCCTGCATACATCCCAGTAGAGCTGCCAGGCCAGGGGATCTCCTTCAGGCTCAGATGGCCCCACGCCAGCATGATGCAGAGGGTGATTTTACATAAATGTTCATTTCTGCTGTTTGCAGCATTTTTCTAGCCAGAAAATGGCCTCTCTTTCCATTGGTTTTAAAATGGCAACTGAATTTTAGGTGTTTTTGAATGAAGAAATATTTTCCACAGCTGAGATAGCTTTTATCAGAATATTCTTAATATAAAACAATGATGCCATTCAATGAGTTAAACCCACCACCCCCTAGAGACTATTAAAAATTCAGTAACCTTGGCAACAAAATAAAAAGCAATTCTGGTTTAGTTGTTTCAAATGAAGAAAATACACCCTTACATGTGTGAACATATTGTTAACAGATTGGTTTGACTTGTTTTTATTTTCCTGACTGTATTGAGTTCAATCCTACGTTTCTTCCTCTTGCTTCCTTAAACATTCCAGTGTTAGAAAAATAGCTCTTTTTCTTCATATAAAACCTGTCCTACATCACAGAATATCATCTGATAAGGAAAAAACCCCCTACTTCTTTCTGCCCACAAAACAGTGCAGGAGCCTATAGACACTCTTTCAATGGACTACAAATAGGAAATGAAAATATGTACTCAGGCAATTTTTCAAGACAAACTCAAACATTTAGAGAGTGTATAAACTTGCTCTATTCCATAAAGAGGTAGTTATCTACTCCAGTTTAGGAATCAAGCACAGGAATATTCCCTTCAAAGCTAAAGTCTTATATAGACCCAGAAGATAAGGTGTATGTTAAGACACAAGTTGGTGTGTTTGGACATTTCTGTTGAGCACATAAATATGTGGGATTAGTGGGAAAAGACTGGGTGGCTGTGTGCCCCAGTACCCAGCATCACTGAGGTCACTGGTTCTCTGCATTCAGGGTTTTGCAGCTGAAAATTGCTCTTAGATTTGGCTGCCTGAGGTTTTGTATTTGCTTTTGCAAATTATACCAAAGCATTACCCTTGTTCATTTAAGGGGCTTGAGGCAGTAAATTCAGGCCATCTAACAGCAAACTACAAAAAGTGCTGTATGTTTTTTTTTTAAAGTTTGTGAAATAATTTGTTTCCCCAATCTAGTGATAATATGGATTTGGAGCACAGCTTTCCCAGATTTATTTAATAAGGGGTTACCATTTTTCTTCTAGGAGAAAGAAGCAGGGAAAAGAAAGCTATTCTTCTCCACACAATGGAAGGCAGGATTACAGAATAAACACAAGGGAGATAAGAAACGTGAATCAATTTAAATGACCTTTATTCAAGCTTCATTGAAACAAATGAATAAGAGGATTTATCCACCAGAAAATAAAGCGGAAATAAGAAAATAATGACTAAATAGCAAACTAAAGCAAAAATTCTAATTATATTGAAAGAGATTTGTCAGGGTTTCTTAGTTTAAAATTAAAATCAACTAAGAGTATGTTAAAATGTATAGATTAAAGCTGAGCAAACATAATAAACCCACTTGGACAGTTAAGTTAGGAGTAGGATATAATGCAGTGCTTGCTGCTGAGAGAGGGCTTTGCCGATTTGCATCATTAACTTCCTAAAATTTAGTCCTCCTACCTTATGGATCAACTGTTCTAGAGATTAATTTGCTTGCTAATTCTGTGAATTCCTATTTTTACATTTATCACATAGGACAAGGCTCTAAAGAGTCCACTGCAGAGCTGGGCAAAAAAGCAAGTAAATGTAAGAATTTTAATGGATCACAAAAAACAGCTGTGGGGCTCAAGGTACAGCGTGCCAGCTAAACCTCAGGCAGGTGCACGGTATCCTCAGTCTGACTTTTGTTTGCCTGGTTGTGCAAAGCAGGGGCATCTCCAAGGCAAGTGTCAAGTGTACAAATACCTGGTGCCCGGTGCTGGTGGGAGCCCACGGTGTGTGCTGGAGTTCACCGATCTCCCTCACAGCTCCTGGACACCCGTCTGGAGTCTTTGCTTCTTGCAGCCAGCTGAACATTGCTTTTGAGCAGGCTGAACAGCATCTGCTTTCCAATGGTGGGCAGAATTTAAGTGGGTTTTTTGTGTTTTTTTTTTTTTTTCCCATAAATATGACTTCATATTACATCTTAGCCTCTTTTTGATATGGCAATCAACCAATTAAAACCATTAATTACATGGTGATAAATTTCTGTCAGTGCACAGATCTTACATTAATAGGTTTAAGCAAAGCGATGGAATTTGGCAGCTTTCCTTTCCTTGCAAGATTATGTCAGTTGCTCCTAAATCCATCGATCCAGTGAGACAGTAATTAGTTAATTTAATGAGAATCAAAGGATTTTAGCCTGCAGAATTTGCAGTACTAACAAGACAAGTTATTATTGGAAGCTATTTCCAATAAAAACACTTCAATCAGCCAACAAGAATATTGTCTCTTGATTAAAAAATTGGAGCATCATTTATCGTTATCACCACAAGGTTAAGCTAATGATAGAAAATATCCTGCACTTACACTGATGTTGGCTGCAGTTAGAGAGTGCTTATTTAGTTTTAAAAACATGAGTCACCTTTGTGAACATCTTCTTAGGATGTAGCCATGTGTATGGATGGTTTTGCTTCTTCTTGTTAATTATTTTCCCACCAGTGAGGAGATTTCTGGTGATGCCTGATGCTGTGGCTGCCAGAGAGCTGCCAGGGGCAATACAGTGGGCAGAAAAAACAAGACTGAATTGGAAAAGGCAGATTTGCTTCACAGCAAGATGTGACCAAGAAATACTGGTTTCAGCCGTAGGGATCAGAGCAAACCAAATGTGCAGGAAAACTATGTTGAACCTGCATGATGTTGGATTCTATCTTTGCCATACCTCTAAAGCATAGTTAATTGTTCTGAAGTGACATGCTAAGCCTGGCATTTAATTTAACACTACAGAGAGTAGCACTTCTGTTGTTAGCAGAAACAAGCAAAGAATCCAAAACTGCTCTGCAAAAGAGCAAATCAAATAAAGCCAACTAAGAGCCAGCTATATGAAAAATGCAGCCCACCAGCCTCTGTTCATTCACCTGTGCTATACAGAGACAGGTAAAAAAGCATATAAGACAGACAGAGAGACACGCCCTACCTCCCACTCCCCCACATTCACTGCCAGATTTTGACAGGAACCTCTGGTAAGCAAGTATGTTCTGTGGAGAACTGTCTCCTGCAGTTGCAAGAAGTCAGGTGTAAAGTAGTTTCTACACAGTTTGAATTATTGTAAATCCATGCCTTTGCTTTTTTCAAATTGTGGTTACAGCATGCTTTGACCACGAGCTATGAGCGAAGATACTGTGGAAACTTGGAATATTGCTCATTTCTGGAATTGCCTCTTATTCTGGCTTTCACCACAAACTTCATGGCTCCTTCTGCTGGTTATATTGCTTATCTCCAACACCCATTTTGCAAATAGTCTGAACACTTCGGATGGCTTTAAGGAAGAAATGTGAAGATGAGAATATTTGGTGACAAAACTTTTCTTACAATATAAATATTTAGAGGGGTATGAATTCTGATGTATTTATTTAAAAGTATTTTCAGTTTACAGTCAGCTCCAGAATCACTGCATAATATCCCCATCATACAAGTAGTAAGTCAGTTTACACATAAATTTAACAAGTTTGTGTCATCTATTTCTCTTTGATTACATAAAAGACATTTGAGTATAAAAATATTGTGATTAATTTGGGGAATAAATTGGCTGAGTACTTAAACAATTCCCCTACCAGAAAAATAAGAACTATTTAACTAAAAGAAGACTCAGTGTCTTCTCTAAGGATGCTTTAAAAGATTATTTAAATCTTATAAATATTTAAAGCTCTGCATAGAAGCAAATGGATTTTTAAGGAAAAACAAAGTAACAATGTGTTTATGAGAAACAGATCTTATCTTCTACTAAACCAATTAAAGAGAGTAAATCCTGTGTTTTGACTGTGTTTTGAAAATTACCTCAGTTGAACCAGATTGTATCTGCTGAAATACAGTCAGGATTTTGCTGAAAATAATGTGGATGGATTTCAGCTTAAACAGGTAAAGCTGCTGTTATAGAGAAGTTGCATGACCTTAAAGAACAAAGGTGAAGATGCATGTTTCCAGTCCTTCTCTTTTTTTGCTGCAAATAACAGGCCCCATGCTCATTTTACATTTTAGGTTGCATGAAGACAAGACCTTCATGGTTTCAAAGAGTAGCCATGATGTTTCTGAGGGGGTTAAAAGAGAAACTAAATCTGATTAACTTTGATGTTGAAAGTGCTCACTGCAGTCACTGATTTCTCCCTGAGGATAGTGACTAAGCATATTTAAGCATGTAGTCCATATTTACACAAATCCTTGTGCATTTGAAAGTGAGCACATATTCAAGCGTGCGGTGTGGAGTGGTGTTTGGTTAAGTAGAGCCTCACATGCTACTTGTGAGGAATTCTACCAAATCTCAGCTTTTACAGAAACAAAATGAACGCAAGCACATAATTTTTTGTGCAAAACCCCCACTCATTTCATTGTGTGCTAAATGCACATTTTCCAGTTGAAAATTTAGCTTGATCATGAAGACAAAAACATAATTTGAACATATTTTTCAGAAAAATAGTTGCCTGATTTAATTTACATAAATAAAAAGCTGGTGTCCACCATGCCTCAGTGAGAGGAAAGAAAAAGCCTTACTGCTATAACCCTTGAGTCTGTAGAAAGTTTAAGGTTATGTGAATGTTGTGGGGTTTTTTTTTGTTTGTTTGTTTGTGGTTTTTTTTTAATGCTCTGCTTCATTTTCACTGAACACGTTGACAAATGTTAAGATGAAACCTCAGCTGAAGGAGATTCTGCAGAAATACTGGCCCCCTAGCAACACTGTTACTAGGCACAAGGAGTACATAAATCCTTATTCCCCTAAAAGACTGTATTTGAGGAAGAAATATTTATCTTTATTTTTAAATAAAGATAAGGTGCTTGCAAATATTTCATGTACCTCTAAATATACTATAAGCACAATTTGAATAGTTGCAGGATTCGTAATAAAAACTCAGAATGACGACTGCAGTACTGAAGCAGATAACTAGTGGAACCAGAGATACAGATCTTTTCTGTGAAAAGCATGTTTCCACCACGATGCATTGGGAGAAACAGAGCATTTTATTTTGATTCCAGAGAAATAGAAGTAAAGAGGACAATAGAATCCACAAAGGGTTGCTGCTATAATAAGAGAGGGCATGTGAATGGGGAAGGCTTGTGGCAGCCTAGTTATCTCCTGGAAGAGGCCTAGACCCTGCAAAGAGAGACGGTTCACAAAAGAGAGTCCTGCAAGAAAGCAAAGTGAATAGGAAAGCAAAATGAATCTTTTCACTGGCTAGATGAAGGATGTACTCAGAATAATGTGCCTCTAGGAAAAAAATCCTCTTTCTCCTCTCTCAGAAGCTTGCTTACGAACCAGAGCCTATGGAGTGTTAATGCTTGCCATGAGTTAATGAGTATATGCTGTGTTGGTGAAGTTTATGAAGCACACAGCAATTGTTTAAAACTCTGCTTTGTCCTCCAAACTGCTGCTAAGACAGAATTTTATCCCTATAAATCTCCAAGGAAATTATTTGAATATGTTGATTTTAACAGTTGTATATTTGCTCTTTATCGACTGAAGTGTTTGTGAATGGTTGTATAGTGCAGTGCATGTCTCAACTTGCTTGTAAAAACAGCTTCAGTAAGATGCGTAGGGTTATATCCTTATACATCTGGTCACCAGAAACAAAGGTTTTCTCTCTGTTCCAAAGGAAAAAATGCACATAAAAAGCAGACTGGACTGCTGAGGACATAAAGTGTCATCCACGATGATGTCCTGGGAAAAGAGACCTGAGCTCTGGTGCACTCACAGACCCTCAGGTGCTTCATCTCTGGGAAGATGGCAGGATTCTGGCACTGACTGGTGCTGAAGAGCAAGTCAGAAACGGCTAATTTGCACTCTAATTCCCCATGGAAGTGGGGATCCAGGTCACAAACAACCATACTGTAGAACTCCAGCATTGTTGCCCTCACCATCCCCTGGGGACAGGTACCCAACAGTCACCTGCTCCTGCCACATCCTAAAAGAAGGAAGAGGAACGAGCCTAAGGGAAAATGTTTGGAGTTTTTTTCCTCTTAAAAAACCCCCAAACAACAAACTATATCCAGCAGCAGCCTCTCGGTAATCTGTTTTACTTTCCCAGCTGAGCAGATCCACTGCAGATGCAAACCAATGGAGTGCTTTTGATTTTGTACACCCACGTTCACTACAAGTCTCTCAATCAACATTGTTCGTGCTTGTAACAGAGGTTACCAATTATACTGAATGTTTTACATGGCAACTGTTTACAAGAAAATTACATTGTTTATGTATTTTTGCTGCAGTTAACAAATTACCTTAAATGTCAAGTTGCTTGATACAGGAATAAGGGAGCCTACTGTATGCCTTAAAGCACCACAATTGTTGGTAAATTGCATTCAGCATAGAATTATAGACATTTAAACACCATTCGGAAGGAAAGCACTTTCCCAAGGGATTCATCTGACATCATAAACTATGAAAGTAAAGGCTTAACAATTTATAAATGTCAGCAGAACAAAACCACCCCATCTTCTGAGTACAATTAGTCACGTGCAGTTAACAGTTTAACAGTTGCACTGTACTGCTATTGATCTCTTATTGCTTTTGTGAAATTAATTTGGTAGCTGTTCATTTATCATTAATTGTGCTGTGAGCTTCCGAGAGGATTGAGAGCATGAAGGAGGTTGGCTTACAGGCTGGACCCAGCAGTTTGTGGCATAATGAGAAAAAGTGAGCCACATCTATCATTCTGCACATAAGACTCATTTATAACCATCATCTTTGTCTTCACTGCTGTCTTCTGTGTCATCCTGGCAGCCTTTTTATCAGCTAGGGCCATTAAGCACTTAAAAAAATCAGTGTTTTCTGTTTTCATACAGAACTGTTGCCAATCAGGGGCTGTGGCTGGCTTGCAGATGCAGTTCAGGGCAGCAAGGAGCCAGTACTCAGTCCTCTGCACAGGCACTGCTGGGTGGCAGGAGCATCAGCACAGCAAGTCCATCTCTGAGCTCCAAAGGCAGATTGGTGAATCACAACAACTTCAGATAACACTCACCACTTCAGGAGGACGGTGGTATTACACTCGTCTCACACTGACCAGTGCCTTTTTTCTCTCCTCAAGGCTGCCTGGGAAAATTTTTTGACCTCTCTGGAAACCTGCCATGTCACATGGTGTATGTAAAGTTGCCACTTCCTCTCACTCTCCTAATAGTCTCCTAACAATCCAGCTCTGGTGAGTGAAAGTGCCTCATTTCAATACCCTTGTTTTCCTCCTGGAGCTCCCTTTTCTCATGTAATGCACATGAGAAGAAATGGTCTCATGGTCTGCTTACAATCCCCATGCAGTACCCAAACCTGTGCGCATCAAGCTGAATCGCCCACTTTGTTCAACTGCTCCTTATTTGGGAAAGTGTGACCAGGACTTCCCTGTGGATCAAATGTTTGGATAAAGGAATACAGTTTGTCAGGATCAGAGGGACAGAGTGTCCCTTGAATGAGAGCTACAATTTTCTTTCATTGAAATGGCCAAGTTCCAGTGGCCCAGTGGTCCACCAGCACCACTGTTCACAATGGGAATGGCTCCATCACAGGTAAGAGGCAACAGGCCAGAACTCCATGCCTGTCACTTCGCTTCCTGACACTATACTGCTGTATTTTGGCAGACTGAGAGTATGGTCTGTTGCACAAGATAACAATTTTCCACTTCTTGGTACTTGTGATACAGATCCTTGTTTTTCCAGAGTTACAATGATGAAGAATAAATATTTGCTCTGGTCTTAGTAATGAGTATCATTCTAAAATTTCAGAATGGCCTCATTAGGCTCTTGTCTGTATTCACCTTATTTAAATTGAGTAGCAAACAGGGGATAGACAATTCACACAAAATCACACTAGAAAATCATAACCCATCATTGTATCACACTTTATGCTTTCCAAGCCAGTGGTGTCTTTCTGTGTCTTTCCAACAGCAGGTTCCTAGTCAGTGCAGAGGGAGCTTTACTATTAATTATGATGATAATGTAGTATGATTTGCATTTGCTTCATACATAATACATATTTCATATGGATAATAAGGGGAGCAGTGTAAATACCCAAAGAAAAGGCATAATGGGTTATAATACCCAGACAGGGATTTTAGAAAGAGAAAGGAAAAAATAGTTGTTGAGAAGCATTTTGAAGAAATTTGAATGAAACAGAGTCTTAACAAAACTGACTGTGGAAACAGGAATTAGAACAGCCCTAAGGAGTGCATTATTTCCATGTATTTTCTCCCAACTAACTTGTGATTTAAGAGAAGACCATCCCATGCAGACTGGGATTAAAAATGAGATTAAATTGCAAGAAGAGAAAGGAGAAAGAAGGAAAAATGTTCAAAATGAGGGAAATGTGAAAGAGATGAATGCATTAAAAGTAGTAAATTGTCACTCAAGATACAGTGACAGGAATGTGACAGGTAAATAGAAGAATTTTTTCTTCCCCAACAGAAGCATTTCAAGCATGTTTCACTGTGTCTTCTTATTTATATTAATATGTATTTGATCACTACAGGCTATGAAAAATGACAGCAACAATTTTCTTCAGCTGCACAGACAGTAAGTGGTAACGAAGGAAGATTGCTCTACAGCAGCCCAAAGTCCACAAACAACTGATGACACCTGGCCGGTCCCAGTCAAGTACCTGCACTCCATGTGCCTTTTCCACAAAGTGAAGATTGTATTTGTTAGAGCTTCTTTTCTCTGAGCTTTTCATACGATATACCAGCTTGTATATCAGGTCACGTTTCATTATCTTTCATGGTAATATTTGGGCCATATGTCATATTTTCTAATAAATCTTAGCTTTGCCAGCCTAGCAGAGTATCATAACATTACCTTTCAAAATACTGCTTTCAGCATTGGAAACATGGGGCTGCATCTTTCACGTAGGTTATTTTGCAGTTTATCAAAATGAAACATGACATCTACTGTAAATGATATTCCTGTTTAGTGTTTAATGATATATCTGCTTCCCATCACCCACAAATTCTGATGGTTTGCTAAACAGATATTTTGTTTAATGACAACCTGTATGCCAAAGTGAAGGTTCGTTATCCTCAGCATATTAGCAATGAAAGCTGGTGTGATTATGAGTTGGGTCTGTGAGCTCGATTAGTTATTACAACAAAAAAAGAGTTTAAAAATGCTGGATTTAACACCATATTGACGTATAGAAAAAAGATCAGCTTTAAAATCTGAGATGCCATCAAGCATTGCTATTGCTTTCAGCTCAAAGGGTAAAAATGGTGCTTTGCCATCAATAACTCCACCCAGAAGCTACTGTTGTTGGGATGGAAAGTGTAAGAGAGAACATAGAAAAGGAGATATGCTATGGTAAATTAATGTGTATAGAAAGAAAAAGATCTTCATTTTTATCTCTGGAGTTAAGGTCTCCAAGCTGGTATGTGGGAAGATAGTATGGCCTCCTTTGTCCATTCCACTCATGATGGAGTTCATCCTAGGGAGCAGATGGCTCTTTGGTCACCACTCAGAAACCTCACCTGCACACTGCTCTGACAGTGCACCTTGCTGTTACAGGTTAACCATGATCCTGAGCATCCCAGAAACATTGCCTTGTCAAAATAAAGTCGACCTCTGAATGACACTCCAAATACTAAGATATCTGAGGTGCTACTGGAAGACAGCAGAAAGTTTACTCAATGTGAGATTTTCACTTGAGTTTTCAGCCTTTGCCATGCTCACATCAGGTTAAAGGAACGAGACAAATCATTATTTTTTCTTACCTGTCACTCTGTCTATTTTCTCCTAAAAAAGCTGATAACTCAAGAGACATGCCATAAGAACAAAGTTTTGGCACATGTTCCAAGGGAGCAAACAACAATCCATTATCCTGTAAGACAGTTCAATATTTAATGAGAAATTAATGTTTTTAAAATATTACCTGAATTTTCTATAGCCACTTGAGAAGACCATATCTACACCCTTACATAAAGTCTCTAGTTCTGCAAAATTCTATTTCTGCTATAATGATCTCTTTTTTTCTTGACACCCACGGGAAGGCTAAGAATGAAGCAGTTGTTCTGGTGCAGGAATTTCTACACATCCCATCCTAGACAGGGGACTGAAAGCTGGATTCTGTCTTGTCTCCCACCCAGGCCACAAATGATGCTCATTTCCCCACGCTGTTGCTATATTTGTCTCCATAGTGATACTGATGCTTTAGCTGTCACCTGTTGAAAGACATCCTTCCTTCAACCCTCTCGCTCCTGCCACCATTTCAGCCCCACTGCTGTGTACCGGGGCACAGGGATAGTGAGTGCTTGAAGCTAATATTTTGTTTGTGTTTACTTTCCACTTGCTGTGCTCCAAACTCATTTTATTTCTCCCCTTCCAGTTCAGCTGCCAAATGAAGAAAAAAAGTAATAAAAATGTTAATTATCTTAGACAGATCCCATGAGATTGAAGTTCTTCACTGCACTTCTCAGACCCACCCTGGAATTGCATGTAAACCTCTTCATTTATTAAAGGAAATTCACTTCACATGGAAAAAAATTTCCAACTCGGGAGCAGGAGTTAGATTAAAAACAGTTTGGCTGTGTAAAGCACCTGATGAAAGGAAAATGTGACGGCCAAATTGCCTTCTCTCATCTGTGTCCCTCCTTGGCCTGGCATAGACTCCACTGAGATGAATGGAAAGACTCCTATTGATGTCAATGGGCTGGGGATCCAGCCCTTGATGTCTGTGCTTTGAGGGACTGAGTAAAGAGCACCTTTGTACTGCATATATCTAGGTAATTTTAATTGTGGCACTGGAGTGAAACAGCACCTGTACCTAAAGGATGGAAAAGGGAATGTTAACAAGGGGTTGTGAAGTGCTGCAAGACAGGGGGAACTGCCTATCAGTGAAAATAATGAGGAGCCTAGGAGTAGTGTGTGGTGTTTTTTTAGAGAATATTTGAAGAGCCTCTGCCTCTTCTCTGTGTATGTGCAGTATTTGCTTTAGTTAACGCTTGCACTGGATTCCTTCCTTACTGAGATGCAGCAGAGGTATCTGCACCTCCCCAGCTTCTCTTCTCTGACCAGCAACCCAGCTTCTGCTGGACACAGCTCTCAGTGTCTCTACTCCCAAGAGCAAGACCTAATCACCATCTGTCTGCCAGACACACCTTTTCTCCTCTGAAAGACCTCTTCTGCCTTCTCTGTGCTGGGAGTTTCCCTAGGGATGCCGGGTAATTTCCTCCTTTCCCTCTCTTATGTGAAATGCCCCCAGATACATTATCTCCAAGACCAGCCTGAGTAGTACCGCATATGCCTGATGATATAGGAGCACATGCCTAGAGGATTAGCGAGGGTTTGATGCCACAGGGAGCTGAAACTATTGCAATTTTCCCTCAGGGCAGGAGATCCAGTGTATCCTGTGCTTGATCCTTAAAATAACCTCTTTATTTTCCTTCTTGCAAACTAGTTCAATTTTCTGAAGATTAAATTCTCTCTGCATTAGTGACAGAGGAAATCAGCTTTCTTATAAGAAGTTTCTTTAAATTTCTCTTGGCAACAAACAAATCTAAGCTTTGAGAAGTTGTCTTTTAACAGGAATGTCTGGGAGTTTGAAATGTTCATACTCTTACTGGTATTACAGGTCACTGCCCTTCTCAGCATTTACCAGAGCTGAAACACTAAATAGCTTGTTATTTCTGTTTAGAAATGTGTCTATGCTTGTAACCCGCTAGTAACCCTAGTGTAGCAAAGAAAGATTAAATATTCAAGTAATTTAGCTTAGTTCCAGTTCATTTTCAATTAACAGGAGAAAATCCTTTCAGACATAATAGGCTATTTTTGGCTGGAAGTTAGTTTATTTGTCTGACAAAAGTAAGCATTTAGGCTTACAAGTTAAACTCACTAATGTTGTTACAAATGTAGTTTATTAAATTAAAAAAATTTAAAAAAGAACAGAAAATTAAAATACTGATTTTAAAGGTATTTTCCCCTTTCAGGAAGATTTAAAATAGTAAATACCCCAAAATGAAATCCATACATAACATTGCAGGGAATAAATTGTAGTATTATTATACATGGTTTTATTTCCTATACTCTAAACTTTCTATATGTTTATTTATTATATATAGAATGTAAAACCTGCTCTGAACCATATTTAACAAAGTCAGCTTGTATTTTCTGATACCATTCTTGATTGTCTTACGGTGAGCTTGGAGTGTTTGTTTAAACACCCATCTTCCCTAACAAGTTAGGCAAGAAGATGTCTTCTTGACTTAACAGGTAAGAGGAATATGAGTCCAGGGAAATAAGAAGGTTGGCTGGCTAACATCTTCCAGTGAGGTTTAACACTGTGTAATCAAACAAAAACAAAAAATTAGTCTCTTAACAAACTGTTAGGAATAACAAATTGTTAGGAATAATTAGGAAAGTCAAAGATTGCTCTCTGTGTGGCAAATGAAGTTCAGCAGTTTCCATAGGCAGAAGATCAGAAAGTATAAAAGTGAAAAAGAGAGCAGATGCAAGTAAGGATCTTGGGTCAAATCTCATCTAAATAGCTGCATTTGAAAGCACATATATCTCAGTTTTGCTGGTTTTCCTATTAAAGAATGTCGTAGGGTTAAAACCAAAAGTAAAAATGGTCTCTGTTGCTGCCGTGCGGGCCGGTGGCTGGGTGAGGGGGGTGGGGGGGAACGACCCTTTTCCCCCCGCCCGCTCGGACCGGGGGGCCGCCCGGCACCCGCCGCCGGCTCCTCCACGCCCTTCAGCCCCAGCGAGAGCGGTGGCGACAGCTGGGAGGCCCCATGGAGCAGCAGGGGCTGCACTGGGGCAGGCTGTGCGGCCGCGCTGCCACCGCCCGTGCCGCTGTCCTGGA
>VYZS01086783.1:39345-61006 GCA_013400695.1 Neodrepanis coruscans | reverse complement strand
GTTTTAACACAAACCATTACAATGAGTTTGGCATTTTCAGAACTATTCCTTAAAATCTTTTCATAGGCACACCTGAGTACAGCCCACATCACTGAGGAAGATGAGGTCTGTTACAGAGTGATAAATTACTTGCAAGCTGAAGACTATGTCTAGGATAGTCCTCTGAAATGGGAGATCAGGTCAAATTCCTCATCATATCAAGTGAGAAGAAGGATTGAAGGGCAGATCTCTTCCCTGTGGGAGATATAAGACGGGACACAGGAAAACAATACGTTTTCTTAGACTTGTTTCCAATTGATTAAAAAATAGCTTCATGTTAATTCAGGACAGGGTTTTTTAGTAAAGTCAGAAAGAAATGATTTTCATATCTCTGCTTAGAGCAGCAATTCTGCACAGCTCCTCTTGGCTGAGCCAAGCACAAGCAGAGCTTCTGGAAGTAACAGGGTGCCCCAAGGTATGATGGACCATGAGCGTGGATGAAGGAATTACTGTATAGTTTTGTTCTTGATTTGGAATTATGGTAAACATTTATCTACTAATGCAAATCAGATTCAGTCTACAAAGATTGATTTTCATATAATTTGACCTTGTCTAATAAGTCTTCTCAACCAGATGAATTGCAGGGACTTTGCACTGATTTATTTTTGCTTACACATAAAGTACCCAGTGCTTGTTAATTTACTTTGTTTAGCACATCAGACTTGGGAAGATTGCATTATTTGAAAATTAAATTTCATACACTGGTATTTTAACATAGACCTCTCTTCAGCTGTTTGATTTTATGTAGCCCTCTCTTCCCACATGAAGAAAATGCATAGAAAAAATTACTTGGTTTTCTGATGTTTTCCTGCATGTTAAGTAAGAACTGTGTGTATTCCTGCTATGATGGAAATAAAAAACTCGGCAATACAATGTTACTTTAAGCCTTTTACCCTAACCCATGTCCACAAATATTGATATGACTTAATCATAATTATAGTCTTATTGTGCCACTACAGGGAGATTTTTATCTACATTCCTTAAAATCTTTTGGCTTCTATTACTCTTTACATTAACTCCATCCCAAATCCATAGGTTTTTCTTAGGCTGGATCCAAAGTTATTTGCATTAAGGGAAAGGGAAAAGCTCCCTTTAATTTTAACAGTGTGTGTATCAGGCTTCTGAATCCAGCAGTGTCTTAAATTCTTGATTCTATTTTAAAAAATAACTATATATGAAGAGTATTGTGTGTTGGAAATATAATCATGATTGTAATTAATCTTTCTCATATTATTATCTTACATTTCAGCTGAAGTAACCTTATGTTGCTACTTTCTTTTGATTACTATGGTTCTTTTCCTCCATCTTTGCTGACACTGAAATTTTAAAAAAATCATATACTCATTTAGTCAACTGCCCCTTTTAGAACATTTATGCTTATAGTTAATTTGTTTCAACACTGACTTCTTCAGCATCTCCCTAGATACCCCTTTGCATCTATTTCAACAAATTGCAGCCTATTTATCATTATTAATTGTTTACAGTCCTTCAAGCAGTCCATGATTTATCTCGAATTATTTAATATAGACCCCTCTTTTTTTTTTTTAAATATGAAGCTGAATTATGTTATTTATCCAATTACCCAATAGGGAGTGTGGTTACTCTGGTCACTGAAAAATAGTTGTGTTTTGGCAACTGTATGGTTGAACAATAGATAGAGCCTCTATAAAGGTCAGCTAGTGGGGTGCGTGTGTGTGTGTGCGTGTCCTTCCAAGCAAGTAACAATAAAAACTGATTTGTCATATGACTTCTGTGTTTATCTATATATGTGCCCACACATACATATATCCGGAATCACATTCACTTACTTTTTTAAAATAAATTTTAGCTATGTTAGAGTTAAGATGTTCTGGAATTCTTCCCATATAGGGCCGTGTTTGTAGAGCCATGATTCTGCAAAGCATTTAAGCATGTTACAGCATGGAACTACACTGGTGTCAATAGAATGACTGGGCTTGAAGAGGTGCATTTAAGACTGTGAGTGAATTTAAGTAGCAGAACTTGAAGGCAAACCTGTTCTAAAATAACATTGTATGGTTCTTCTATTAATGGAAGCGTGAACATCTAAACTCTGGATAACTGTTACTGTCTTGCCAGTGACAGAAGCAAGCACTGAGTCCTATAAGAAAACTGTATCTATTTATGATGATAGAGATCTAACTTTTAGCCCTTCAGCTACTCATGTTTTGAGATTGAATAGTGTACCTCAGAAGTATGTAATTTTAGCAGAAAAATATCCACATTTAAGAGGAAAGAAATATTTCCCTAGAAGACTGACAAAAATTAAATATCAGGTGGATGAAAATTAAATATCAGGTGTTTGAAACTACTCAGGTGCTTAGAAAGATAGAATTTGCTGAAGGGTAAGGAATTTGTACCCAAAGATAAGGCAATGCATTAAAAATGCATGGGAAAAAATGCAAAAAACCCCATAGGATGCATTGTGGAACCATGTGATAAAATCAATTTCACAGTGAATCATGCAGCTCTGCAGTTGGGTGTTGATAACTCACAATTCAGCTGAGAGTCAGAAAATATTTAATATTTTTTTTTTACAGCCCCAGCTCTTAAATTCATATGATTACAGCGGGAATTCCAACTTTAATTAAATTTGAAGTAAGTCCCTGCCTGCAGAACAATGCTACAAGCCATGTTCATGTATGCTCTGAAGACTTAGAAATCAAAAGACAAATAAAAACAACCTGTAAATTTTTGTTTGTGTAGACTTTTATTGCTATTAGATTGTAAATAACCTTTATTTGTTTCATCTGGAGACTGCTTTATTCAAAATGAGTAACAATCTACAATACTGAGCTAAATAGAGGAACACAGTGAAATGAGACAACCTACAAAATATTCTATTTCATTTAACACAGGATTGCAGAGTGACAAATTCTATCTCAGTAAACTAAAGCTCTAGCAATAAAGGTTAATGAGGTAAGAGCAGAAATGTAATCTACCTTAATGCCGGTGAAAAGATTCGCCCAACTGCTGTGTGTTTCCAACTAATAAAATACAATTGACATGTGTTACCAGCTGTGTATAAAGGACCCAATAAATTATGGATCAACAGACAAATTATCTCTTTTTCCCTGTTATTTTTTCATAATGTACTCAGTGACTTTATCAAAGAATGAGAAAGGTCTTTTCCAAGAACTACCACAAATTTACTCCTTTGAAGTTCTGGAGATCATACAGGTATTACAGGTATATAGCACATATATAAAAATAATATAACATTACTGAGGTTGAAAAATCAAGCTGCCCAAAATCAGGAAGTGCCACAATTCGGGTTTTGTATAATTCTAGTTGTCTTTGAGGTTGTATTTACATTGCCAGAAGATGGACTTCAGTGATTGTTGCGGGTCCGTTCCAACTGAGGATATTCCATGATTCTATGAAATAGTGGAAGAGAACATGGGTAGCTTTTGATACTTTCCAATGTCTTCCAGAATCTGGTACTGGGATACTCGCAGACAACCACTGAAAATTAGGTCTAAACTTGCTTGTGGGAAGAAGAGATAAAACAAAATGGGGTTTAGTGGAGCTACTGACATGAGGAATGAATCTGGGAAAAAATGAAGTTGAGTTTTGAAGTTCTGTGCTTTTGTAAGTATTTACAGTTCATCAGCACCGTAGGACCTTTCTCTGGATTTCAAGTGCAGCTCATGAGACTGTAGCCCTGCAATCCCATTGGGCTTTTGTCAGTAGGATTGTTGTGCTTTGCCCAACAAGATTATAAGCACTCATTTGCTTTCAGCAGTTTTACCAAGCATCTATTCATATCTTAATGGATTATTGACATAACACAGCAGACTGTTATGAAGTATTCCACTATGTGTAATTAGAGAGTATTTAATCTGCATAATAAAAATCCATATGAACAGTTGTTGTCATTCATGCCCAAAAGCTGCTCATCTAAATGAAGTATCTAGTTTATCCTATAGATTTAGGGATGGAAAACAGCATTTTGAATAAATCTCATCTAAATTCAAGAATGCCAAAAAGGTGTTTTTACTCAGCAATCCAGATGTGGACTATTTGATTGCCTCGCCTTGCCCTGCCCTGCCAACAACAATAACAAAAAAGCTTATAGATTTAAATGTTACATTCCAATTTTCATCTTGCATCATATTTTTACAGCCATTTGTTAAGTATTTATTGTCCCATTCTGTGTGCCTTTGGTAGGATGCCAAGACAGTATAGAAGAAGCTTGCTCAGGGTCCTCCTGCCAGGGCTGGGGAGGAAGGGTAAGGCAGGTTCTCTGCTCTGTCAGGCCTTGTGATTATTTTAACAATCCATCCACCCAGTGCTCCCTCACCTACAGAATGAGCAAAAGGTCAAGCTGGCATCTGTATATCATTTAAAACCTGCTAGAGTATGTAAAATAGACCTTAACTGGGAATATGAGTGGTTCATAGAGCATCACTCGGTCCTCTGTAATGGGAAATTGTAGGGTTACAAAACAGCAAAAGGAGAGAAGCTATGACTGATAATATGAACTCATAGTGCTGAGAGGGTAACCAGAAGGAGAAACATTTTGTCCTTGTAGTCTGCTAGGACTTCCCTCATGAAAGCTTTTACTAGATCAAAATTTGCAAAGAAAGTCATGCTACCAGGAAAAAGGAGCTCAAAATATTTAATAAGATGTTTATGTATAATCTTTTTTTACTTGTTTAAATGAACACTTTTGTGATTTTTATTTTGCTAAGGAACCTCCCTGAGTTCAAAATTAGCCAAACATGACGGGTATTAACTTTTATTGTAAAGAAACATTCTGTTCAACTGCTGCCACTGCTTGTTACGTGGTGGTGAAAATCCATATCAGAGTAGCCTGAAAACAGACAAATGAAAAGAAAAAAAACCCAGCCAAGGTAAAATCTCAGCTGTAATTTTCACATCAGCTTTTTACAGTCAGAACACAATACAGCCATTTTGTGGTATCATAAAGAGTTGTTAGTTGTTCTTCTGGTGATTTAAAGCCCTAAAATTGTCCGCATAGTCTAGAATATTATTGTGCACTAAAGAAAACTCCACTGTAAAATTTCCACTGTATCTTTTCATTGTACAATTACAATTTCACTGTATCTTTTAATTTTGGCATCAAAATAATAAACTCAATTCCTTGAGAAAAGGCAGGTGTAGGGAGTACAGTGGGCTTGTCACAGCATCCATGAGGAGGGATTGTGTGTGTATGTGTGTGTGCGTGTGTGTGTGTGTTGAACTTAGCAGAGGTGTTCACAAAGAATTGAAAAATCTGTGCTGATACTTTAAAGTACTACAATATTCATGTGAGCAAGCTCTATAAAGCAACTTTTAAGTGCCTAGAGCAGAACTCCCACTTTTTAATCTAGAAATTAATGTCAAATTAACAGGCAGTAAGTTATTCTAGATTTGGTTCTAATTCTGGTATTTAACTTTTGAATATTTGCTTTCACAACCTTAACAATGTTCCTTAAATATAGTTCTAGCATAATGTGAATTTAGGTGGCCAGACTCATAAATTGCAGGCTCCTCCAGATTATCTGCAAAAATCCCTGCATTTGTGATTCTCAGCTGTGGAGGCATGATTTTGGGTTTAATTGTAATTTAAACCAAAGAATGTTGAATGTAGAGTATGTGTAAAACACTTGGAGCTATCTTAGAAGAGTCTCAAGATGCTTTATCAATCCAGATATTATCAACCCAGAGCTTTCAAGAAACAGGACTCTGAATGTCTGAGTGTAAGAAAAAAAAGGCAAAGATAATAAGAAATATGCTGAAAGACATTCTAAATCCCTTCATCAAAGGGAGAGAGATAAAAATAATAACAGCTAAAAAATACAATCTGTGGAAATCTTAATGAAGCCTAATGAATCATGTGAGCTGTATAGTTAAATTTACTATCCCTATTTTACAGCTAAGAAAAAAGAAATATGAAAGTGAACACTGACATTTTCATCTTCTGGGTATATTAGAATTATGCAACTTAATCCATATTCTTACTAGTGAAAGAGAGAGAAATGTAGTTCTTACTGAAAGTAAAAATTAAACAATCACATATTAAAAATTTCTATGGAAATTTGCAAGGAAGAGAAAAAGGCCCTCATTCTGTCAGGCAGTTAATGATTAGTGACCCTAACCAGGATGGTTTGAAAGGAGGGTGCTGAAAGCTTTAAAATGCCAGCTCCCAAACATCTTTCTCCTCTGAAAGAAGAATGTTCTCAGTCAATGCCAGTTTGATCTCCATCTGACAGAGACTGGATTTGAATGCCTGTAGAGTGAGCACTCACAGGGTTTTACTTTGTGTGCTGTTCTGTGCATAGTTTTCTCCTCATAATAGGTGATCATCCTTTTGCTTCTTCACAGGCTCTCCTACTTTGGAATTTGTAAATTTTGGATCTTACTAATTTTTCTCCTTATTTTCCATCAAAAACTGTGGATATCTCTTACCCTTCTGCAGTCTGTGTGTGACAGACACTGTCTCTATGAGACAATACTGCTTTTGGAGCCCTTACTTTGCTGTTGTACATATCTATAAAACATGATGTCTTGCTTAAATATACTGTACCATAGTGATTTTAGATATTTATAAAGAACTAACAATTTTGATACAATTTTCTAATCAATGAGGATTACAATGTGAAAATGCTTTGCTCAGCATTTTGGTCTCCAGCATCAGGTTCCAGTCTTTCCTGTTCTTGTGCATACTTTACTAGTATCATTATGATCTTATTGAGTCTAAGTTTTTTGACAATTTGCTGTGAATTTGGCTCTCTCTTTTGAGTACCTATCTGTGTATGTCTTTACACTGTCATGTACTGATGAGGAAGCAAAATGATCCAGGTGGGAGATGAACAAATGCAGCCCTGTCCTCATTCCAGAGACTGTGTTGAAGGATTTTGTGGCTCCATCTTAGTAATCTGTCTGATTTGGGGTAAGACACCAGATCCTTGTTTAAAGTTTGTTCATATATGATTATATATAAAAATAGTTTCTCTGTAGAAGGGTTATAGATAGAGTTATAGGGCTTATAGATAGATATAAGGTTATAGATAGATATACAGAATTCATATACACATACACAGAATGCATATGTAAATAATAAGAAGTATAGTTTTTTTAACTTCATATCGTTGGTGTCCACTCTTTCTTCCCTAGAGCTCATTCATCTCTATAGTTCTTGTTATGCAGCTTCTTGGTTTTTCAGTTAGGGGAGTACTTTTTCCCAGAAGATTTGTTCATGATCATAGTCATCCAGTAGGTAAGATAATATATGACTATAGTTATTCTTCCATGGCCTAGTGCAGTTTTTTCTCCACTACTCCTAAGCTTTTGGTACAGTTCCCTAAAACACTGCTTTTTAGCGGTAGGCAATGGCTCTCTGGGTTACAGCTTACCTGTTTATCTTGGTTGGCAATATCCTGATAAACAACAGTGAAGATTTCAGCAGGCACATGCAGCAAACATGCTGATGTATGATGGTGATTTATAGGACACGATGCTCTTTGATCAACTTCTTTGAAATTCCCCTGATAGTCACACCCATGTTGTGTCAAGAAGTGCAGAGTTTTCCACTGGGGTTTGCTGAAGGTTTTTGAAACTCTTCAAAGTTTCTTTCCATCACAGACTTGGTCCTCATTGCCCTGTAAGTTTGTCTTTAAATATTTGGCAGTACAATTTCCAAATCTTGTTCCATTCTTAATTTCTCAGTGAAATCAACCTTGCAGTTATTTCAGTCACAAGAGTAAAAGGAAATGGTAGCCTTCATAAACAGACTGCTGTATACTACCTCTTTCAAAGTTTGTGTTTTATATTCATCCTAAATACCTTCCTAAGTAGTGTCAGCATTCTCTTAGTTGGGAGAGTGACTTCTATCAGCTGTTCCTAACTACATGCTTCCAGGACTGAGCATACCTTTGATACAAATAAAAGGGTATTGACAAGCTACCTTTCCTGTGTTACTTTTCTATTCAATTATCCATTTAATTATGTTCTACTTTCATTTTATATTTTGGCTTTTGTTTTTCATCAGAATATGTTTTATCATCTAGAATCTGACATTTCCAGCCCTAAAAAAGATACAGTGCTTAATTTTTGAAACAGCTGAAAAAGTTACCTTTTCTGAATTTTGTCTTGCCTTGCTATGTAGTTCACATTCTCAGCAGCATAACTCCTAAGAGGTGAGCTTTGCTTGTTTGTACTCAATACAATTAGAATTTAATTTCAAAAGTCTTGCTGTGATTTCAAATATAGCATTAATTTTGTATTGTGTCCAACTGTAAATCATGTGTTGTCTTTCTATATTCAAAGTGATAATCCAGTCTTTGCACGTAGAAGCCTCTTGCAAAATTTCTGCTATGATTTATTCTTTCTAACTCTTCTTTGCTTCTCTTCAGCTCTCACAGACAGACTTTTGTAGAATTGTTTTACTTCTTACAAACATAACGGATTTGCCCAAAAGCTGCTTTGGTCTATATTTTATTTCAAGCCTTTGTGCAATCTTTTATGTGACTTCTTGCAAATCTGGTCTGATTGTATTTTGTGGACTTCTCTATAGAGCCTTCGGTTTTGTTTTGCAATTGCATCTCTTTATGGATTTACAGCTTAATACATATAAAGCATCATACATCTCCTTTTTGATTTCTTATAGGAAGCTGATCCCTCTGCAGCTTTACTTTGCTGCAACTCAAGAATACTCTTCATTTCTTTAGTGCTGTCTAACAGCTGTCTTGTTCTTTCTCACCTGCACGTAGGCTATTTGTCTAATCTGGTACACCTGATCAGCAGTATTTTTTAGGCCAATTTTTCATCTTCTCAGAAATAGAAAAAAATCTTGTCCTGCTTTGCTTCAATTCTCTAGTGTATTTCTGAAAACTCAGATGTATACTGCAGTTGTTACTGGTTTTTCCAAGATATCATTTACTCACTATCTTTTCTTGTACTTATTCTTTTTTGTTTCTATTGTGTTGCTGATACCACATCATCTTCTGAGGTCACAATGAAACAAAATTCCAAACCACAACTTAGATGTACAATAAATCATCATAACTAAAGAGAAATTAATGCTGATGAAAGATCTGTGTGCTTTACTCCATCAGGTGGTTAGCACTGATTTAGTGTAGCTAATTCAGACAAAAATCCTTTTACCACAAGTGTTATTTAATTTTCTTAGGTGTTATGTACTTAAGACTGTCTCTGAAGTTAAATGAGGAAGGAATGAAATGGTATATTTATGCACCAAATTTAAAAGACCAAGTTATAAATTGGCTTGTAATACCTTAGTACTTAGAAGTTCTTACATCCAGTTAAATTATTCAATGCTGTTTTTTATGGAGATATTCCAGCAAACTGCTTTCAGTTCTGGAATTACTGATCTCCTTCTAATTGAGTGAAATTTGGCAAGCCTCAAATATATAAGAAGCACAAAGAATGCAGGTACAATACTTTGCTCTAAAAGAGACTTAATTAAATATTGTATTTCTAGAATCATCATAGCTGAGAAACCACCATTTTGTTTCACTTACTGTGAAAAGGCAAAATGTAACCAGAAAACAATAAGACCCAATTTGCTCATTCCTCAGCTACAAAATCTTTTTTCCAAAATAAATCTTTATGCTGCTTCTTTCTCCTTCTAACGGGCATTTTGATCACTTCCTGGCAAAAATGAAAACAGAAAGACAATAGTTTGTGAAGAGTCTTTTCACTTGGGAGATATAACTTTAGAGTAACTGTAGTATAATCTGTCATAACTCCAAATATAATAGAGAAGTACAGAAAAGAAAGCAACAATGGTAAGTGCCTCCCTGGGTGTTTCATGGTAATTACAGCTCTCTGGCTGGGAGAGCTGATGGCTAAAGGCAATTTAGACATTTAAACTGACCAGTTTGATTCCTTTCCTTTTAGGTCAGGATCACTCTATTAACAGGCATGTAGATTGACAGTGTATCCGACATTTTCTGGAGTGGGGTGCAGTTTTAGGAGACAGCCTTCAAACACATGGGTAAAAGAATGACAGAATCAAGCACATGATAACTGAGGCATATTTAAATGATAGCCATGAGAGTATCATGACCACCATTAACATTTTACCCTGATTGCCATTGCCATTTTGTTCAGTTCTTAATATGGAGGAGATGGTGTGTCTAGTTGTCACAGAATCATAGAATATGCTGAGTTGGAAGGGACCCATCAGGATCATCATGACCAACTCCTGATTTTTATGCATCTATAAGCTAACTGAATCTGGATCAAACTACTCATCCTATAAATACTACTGCTAAATGTTTGATGAATATTCTTTCCCACAAGGCAAATATAATGTAAAATAACAGATTATTATCTTCACCAGGAAACCATGGACTGAAATTTTAGAACACTGACTACAACAGTATTTGAAATTTTCTATAAAGACACACAGAAACTCCAGCTCAGGAAGGGCCAGTTGCTGCACCTGTGCCTCTTTCCAGATCAGTTTTGTTCTCAATGTTCCTGTACTCTAAAAGGACTGCAGATGGTGGGATTTTGGCACAGACATGAAGTACTGCAGTTATGGAAGTGCTGCCATTTTGGTGATTTTAGTCCTGTGCACCAGTGTGAACAGAAGAGGTAGGGAACAGAGCCTGATACTGGGCCTGAACATAGGGCACAGCTGTGGCAAGTTAGCTTGCTTGTAATTGCAGAAAGGCCTAGGTTACATTTTTTAATACTCCTGGGAAACCAGAAAACACTAATAGTCACATATGCACCCAAGGGGTAAGTAAAAATTATTCAAAATCAAAACAGACATTAAAAAAACCCATTGTTAATCTTCTTAAGCAGAAAAACTAATTATTTATTACCTCTTTTGTTTCAATGTACTGCATTCTTCAATGTCAAATTTCAGAAATGTACTAGGACAGGCTTATTCGTTTACCTGCCATGAGTTACAGCCTCTGGAAGGCTCTTCCTCATCTCTGTCAGTCATTCAGAGGGCAGGTGATCACAGACATATCTCCTGCTCCACTGACCTGCTTTGGATTATTTTTCTTGGCCAGAGTACTTTTCAGCTGGATCTACTGACAAAACATGATGGTTTTGTCCCAAAGCCCAGTCCTTTAAAGGAAAAGCTACCTTAAGGGAAAGTTGGGTGGTAATGTAGGACTTTTGGCTAGAATGTTGTCCATTATGACTAGTTTGGAAGTTTACCAAATACTTGTTCCCAAGCTGTGTGATGCAAATCAGTTTTTTTCTCCCAGAAAAGTCATCAAGAGTGGCTTTTGGCACATAACAGGAGGAAGCAAGAGGAGCTCCAGCTCTGGGTGCTACTCTGCACATGTGTGTGCTGACAGAGGACAAATATATGCCCAGGTCCCTTCTCCACAACTGAGGATGAGGCTGGTGCAGATTCTGGGCTGAGCAGCAGCTGAGTAATGCAGAGAGGCTGGGGTGGATGGGGAGCAGGAGTGAGAGGAAGCCATATAAAGCAGTGGGGTAAGGCTGAAGGGCAGGCAAAATGGCAGTTCCTGTGCTCTCAGGAGCTTCCCTACAGGCAAACCTCATACCACATGGTGCAGGGAAGGGCAGGTGCCATGCCTTTCCTCAGCCAGGTTTGACAGACATCCCTTGGAACATGGAGCATCCAGCATGAAAGCTCTGCATCTTGTATGATGGTCATGCACAACACAAGCTCTCCTGTGTGTTGACAGCAATCAGCCCCATACTGCAGCTCAGTCACCTGCCATGTGTATGATTTGCTGAGCCTGCACAGGAGTGTGCCCAGGCACTGCAGTCAGCTGGGACCCTCCTGGCTTTACACAGACCATCTCTAGCCCTGGGTTTGATAGGACTGCAATCACTGATGGCTGGTGGCACATAAATTATCTGTCACTGACACAGGAGTTGTGGGAGGGCAGCCTTCGCCCAGCAGGAAACACTGCGGAGAGAATTCCTTCTGCCCTTTCCTCTAACATGCTCAAGAATAAATCACCTACTCAGCTTAAATGGTGCTTAAGTGATATAATGAAGTCCTTTGCTGGCCTGTAGACAGAGATAGCAGCACTTCGATCTAACACGATTAAAATTCTGCTAGTCTGGTGTTTGTTTACTGCTTTAAAAATATTTTGCAACGAAAATAAAGCTGAAAAATAGAATTTGACTATAAAAGCAAATGTGGTGTAAGTGGAATGAGGACAAGAAGGCTGTTGTTTGACATTAGTATTTGAATTCAAAGATATCCTAAAGACATGCAAAGCCATTTGACATCAAATTCCTTAATAAATGGAGTATATAAGAGAGTTTTGGAGCTTGTATTATTGGTCAAAAAAGAATATTCCTTTGGCTTCTGCAAAACAATTGAAAAAAATTAGTGGATCTTTAATTTAACTAATCATATCCATTAGCACAGCTATTAAAAGTGGTTGCTTTTCCCAGTTTTCACAGAATAGTTTTGATTTGGGGAAGATTGCCATGATACTGACAAGCTACTAAATAGTCATTTTTGACTCGTAACTTTTTGTTACTTTGTGCTGAAAGTAGGACTCGTTAGTTCTGCTCACGTAAAAGTGGATCCAGATACCATTATG
Organism: Neodrepanis coruscans; assembly: GCA_013400695.1. Lineage (NCBI taxonomy): Eukaryota > Metazoa > Chordata > Aves > Passeriformes > Philepittidae > Neodrepanis > Neodrepanis coruscans. The sequence continues at coordinate 48,425 of VYZS01086783.1, read as the reverse complement.
CAAGTTCCTACTCCGTGTTCCGCAAACCACCTCCTCAGCCTGCCAGTGGCCAAGAACATGTACAGGAACATCCACTAAGTGACTTCTTCCTGTTCGTGCCACATGGAGAAGAAGTCAATATTTATATCTCTCACTTGATAGAATTAATTAAATATATTTTGCTAAATAACACTCTATATTACATATTCCTTGTCTAATATTTGCCCACAGAAGAAGTATTTGTTATGTGAATTGAATGCCTAGTTAAGAAAACCTAAATGAGTACAACATATTTAATATTTATTTGGTAGCACAATACAGTAGACACAGGGGAGGTGAAAGAGAATGCAAATACAGGAGGAAGAAAAAGTGATTAAAGGGCATAGAGAACACGAAATATTTCTACAATGACTGTGATTCTGAAAAAAGTAAGCAGCAACATGAGTTCAGGTATTTGGATTTTAGAATTTCAAAGTCAAATATTTTAAGAAAAAAATAATATTTAAGGAGGACTGCAAGTGACTATTCACAGCAGTCATGCTTTGTCTAAAATGCATTGCTTCAAGAGAACTCCATAAGTCATCTTATAAGATCTGGAACATTTTGGTTCTTTGTGTTTAGGGCACCTTTATCTTCAATGACAGGTTCTTAGTATGAGAAATGTTTATTTTTACTTTTCTATTGTTTTAGTCTGTGATGTAGTGAGTGAAATTCATACCACAGCAAACTCTAGCAACAACACCACCTCCATATTGTTGAGAGTTGTTAAAGCTCTGTTAAAGACTACTTACTAGAGAGGTTAGATATGGAGAGATTGTACTGGCTAATGGGATTTTGTGAGAAATTATATTGCAGAATTTTGGCATAGAAAGTGCTTTGGACAGTAATTTGTTTTTCTGAAATAACATCTTGCACTTGTAATAAAAGTAACATGCACTGCTCTATTTTCTGAAGTAAATTCCTTGAGAGCAAATGGAAGTCACAATTGTGCATGTAGAGGAAGGATCTGGGCCATTTATGTTTTAATTTGAAGAAAACTCAAGTATAATCTACCAGCAGCAAGATGCTGCGACATGTTTAACACGGAACTTTTAATTCAATAAAAGCAAGTGACTGCAAGGAGAAAATATATCTTTACTTGATATCATATAAATGTACGAAGAGCTATATCAGACATTATAATGCTTGTTTTAGTAGACATGTGTTTGCACTTGTAGCTGTGGGTAGGATTTCAAAGGTGCCCCTTTGGTAAATATAATCATGGAATAATCAAACCTCATTTCTTTATATTGGTTTCTAGCTAGGTACTTTTTATTTTTTTGCTGTGTAGCTGTGATTATCCAGTCCAGACTGGTCTTCCCAGGAATTTCTTTTTGGTATCTGTAGAGACTGGAATTTTGTGGATGAGGATTCAATGAATTTTTTTCCCAGTCACATTTAAGTGCATTGTTAAGTTTAAAATGGAATTTAAAGAATTTTTACAGGACCTCTCTTAGCAAGAGAAATGTACACATATATCATGTTGATGGTCTACATATGTTTAGTTAGTTCTGCTAGTTTTGCACTGTATAATCATAATCTGACTACTTCGTTAATGCAAGCCTGACACGTGAAAACTGTATAACTTGAATTTTAACTTTATTTTATAAAGAAAATACTTTTAAAATCCTGAGAAAATTTCAAAGTATGATCCTCAGTTTTGAACAGGATAGCAATTTGCCACCCAAAAAAAAAATCTATGGTACAGAAGCAGCAGTTTTGAGTAAATAGTGTATTTTATGCTCATCCATCATAGCTTTCAGTTCCATCTCTGAATGGATTCAATCATTTTATTGAAAAGATATCCTGCAAACCAAATGCTGTCTGTGATTAATTCCTACACAGGTTTGCTGTAACAGGCTCTTCTGTTGTGCTGTTGGCATATTCTGCTGCTGGTTGCACAATTTCTCTGTGCATGGTTATACTTATATATTAGTTTATTTTATGGTGATGTACTTTTGGATTTGGATTTGCCTGATTCTTTTTCTCTTCTCCAGTATTCGATGGTGGTAGTATGTTTCTTTCTCGGGAGGGTTCCCCAGCAAACGTCACAAACGTACATACCCAGCACGTTAATAAATGGGAGATGAGTATTATGTACTGACAAGTGGAATTGATTGATCTTCGTAACAATAGCAAATTCTCTGGTGATATTCAAACTTGTTCTTTTCATTTGCAAAATCAATTTTTTTTTAGTTATTCCTCACATCAGCTCCTCTGTGACAAAGCAGCAAAGAGAAGGAGGTACTAAGCAGGAACAAAACAGCATTGACAGCATTGTGCAGGGAATTAAAATCAGCCGAAATAGACTGAGTCTGTGATTCTATGGTGTTAGGATACTGTTTGCAATACTTACTATTGTTACTTGGTTTAGATGGTTCTCGTTGTTTCTGTGCAAGACACAGCACAGCGTGGGACCTAACAGAGGGGCGGTACAACCACACACACACAGAGGAGTGAAGCAGCTCTCACATCACAGCCATCTTGTACCAGCTCTTCATGGTCCTCCAGCTTGCTCTTTCTCCTAACTATTGTCTTAACGTTAGAACAGTCAAAGATGGAAAAAAATTGTATAGATATCCCTCTGGTGTATTTTTAGGTCTGCACACTTTTTGTTTTTAATCACATCTGCAATTACCACGAAGTAGAAAAGGACCTTGGAAGGGTTCTGCATCCATGAAACTGATAAAAAACTTCCCTCTGGAGAAATAGTTCTTTGCCCCCTGGTGGTGAATTAATTTTGAAAAATATTACAAAACACTTTTAGGAAAACTTATTTGAAATGAAAAAGAAATACTAATTGCTTCATTGAATACAAGTAATAATAAACTGCTAAGCAACACAATGGGTCAAATATAATTAGGAAAAATCCTATTATGAGCAAGCTTCATCCATCTTTGATAGTCACTGCAGAATAGAACAAAAGTAGTTTGAAAACTGTATGAGACTTTCAAGATTTAAAAATCATGTTTCTTACTTTTTTTTGGGAGAGTGAACACAGATGTCTCGAGAATGTAGTGTAGTTTTGAGAATCCTTGATTTCCAGTGTTCTTACTTGAAATGGACTATGGGAATTATATTCATCTGAACTGCATCTTTAGGTATGCCCCTCTTATTCTGGAGACTAGAATAACATTCCCTGGATGAAAATTTTAAAAGAGCTGTATGTATTTCTAAAAGTTGTCTAGAGGTTTTCAGCTTGTGTACACTGAGTATCTCCATATGTGAATAGACTACCAGGATGTCATTCTTAGAATAGTAATTACAAAATTGACATTGGAAGTCATCCACTTGCAATTTAAACGACAGATCATTTTGCAAGGTGTCAAGAATTCATTATTTAAAAATACGGCATAAGCCTTCTAATAACTGATTGTGTTTTGTCTTTTAATTCTTGTGCCCTCAGAACTTCTGCCAAAAACAGTGCTTCCCCATGTTGATATTCTTCTTCAGAAGACTACAGATTAAAATTTAACTACAGTCTACTGTCATGTCATGCAGCAAAGCAGTCTACATTTATGCTGGAAAAAGGCCATTTATAATGATCAGGGCTTTCATATGCTAGCTTTATGCTATTAGAATATGGCTGATATCCTTAAGATGAACCCTCTTTTCCTAAGCCATAGTCTGTGACTCATCTTGTACGATAGTAATGTGGCTTCAGGTAGTTTTTTAGTTTGGAAAACAGCATCAAGGATATGGCATGCTTAGCCGAGAGGGACTGTTTGGGTTTTGGCGCTAATGATGTAACATGAAGAAAAAGAAAGGGAAAAAAAAAGAGTAATGCAGCTAAACGAGACGACTGAGCTGCCCAGACCAGGCATGAATGAGCTATTTCCTAAATAATATTCTTTCATGTCTGATGGACTGTAATAGCTTTCTGTTTTTAGCTCTGTTGCCTTTGCTTCTCTTTCCATTCCCACATTTCTTTCACATTACTTTGACTTATGTCTGGCCTAAGGTAACAGCTGGTCTACACAAATAGCCTATTCCTTACAAATCTTTCAGTGGGCAGGGTTGCTATAAAGTGGTCCTGTCCTCCCTTCCTTTCCCACTGCCACGCTGGATGTTACCTTCCCCCAGTCTCCACCCCATTCGTCTGTTTGTGTGGCTGAACGCTAAACTGTATTTGCAAAATGATCTGACTTTAGGGAAAAAAAAAAAACAACAAACCAAAACCAAACCCAACTTACAAAGGCAATAACCAGACCACTTGCCTATCGGGATGGAGCACCACAGGACTCCTCGGACCAAGGTTATTGCTTCCTCGCCGCTTTGGCAGGAGAACCTTCTCTTCCGGTGTGAGTCCTCAAACGTGCCCGCCAGCTGTGAAATAATTCCTCTCTCCGCTCGGCTCAGCCTCCCTGCTCGGGGAACAGTTTGCCTTCGGCTCTCCGGGTGTAGTTATACAAAGGGATTTTTTTTTTTTCCAACGGGAAAGCCAGTTTAAAACGGCAGACTCCTGCCTCCTCTGCCCTCTTGTTCTTGCTCCCTCATTGGGGTTCGCTGTGCCCTTGATTCTGCAGTGCAGCTGTTTGTGGGTTGTGTTGCAAATTGGATCAGTGAAACACGTCCTCGTGTTTCTGTGCGTGTGTGCTTATGTGTGCGCCAGCAGCCTTTTTTTTTTTTTTTTTTTAAACCTGGATCATTTCAGTCATTTGATTTATAATGTGTCCCACAAAGAGTTGAATTAGCACAGCTGAGGAGGCAGCGAACAGTGGCGCAGAGGTGGGAACGAGCGGCTGGGCTGGGGGGAGGGCGCAGGAAACTCTGAATCCAGCTTTGTTAGCAGCGAGAACTACTGTTACTGTACAAACCCAGGCAGAGCTCCGAAACTAAACTGCCGCAACAGAAAACTGGCATAGACTGCAGAGCAGTCAGGCTCTTGAATTGCTGGAGATAAGGCTTTATCTTTCGGAAGAAAAGGGGTTGTCCCTTAATAAGCTCTTTCCCCTAGACGTCTGCTATTCATCTGAGACACCGAAATCGCTGGCTCTTTAGCTATTCAGAATATGATCGCGTGAATCCTACTGGGCTTATGAAGCATGTTGGTCTTTCAGTGTTGTTAAAAACGCTAATAATAACTGGTTCATGCCTCAGGCCTTGGGTGCTACTGTCAATTAGTGTCAGAACAGAGATTTATTTAAACAAATTATTTCTGTATATGCTGCTTTCTCTTACGGTTTGTAAAGTAGAACTTCGTGACCAAGCGGACCTGGTTCAGTGACACCTGCCTGTGTGTGCAGACAAACTTGGGGCACACAAGGAAAACACCATCCTTGCCTTCATAGCTCTCCATATTCTTAGAGGAGCTGTCCCAGCTGCAGAAAATACATACAGGATTTAAAACCTTTCTCTGATCCTCTTGCCATTTAAATGCCACGTCTGAGTCACAGAAAAAAAAAATACTAATACCTCCCAACAGGAGTGGTTTTAGACAGTGATGAAAAAGCCACGTGTAATCCTCCACCTTCCCCTCCACCTCTGTGTCAGAGCTCACAGTAGTGAGATTTTGATCGTCCTGCCCGCTCACCCAACTCACCAGGCATTGCACGTGTCACTGGGAATTTCTCACAAAAATTGTTGCAAGCTCACAGCGAAGCCAAAAATTACTGAATTTGATTATGTTTGTTTTATATTTTAAGTCTTTTTCTGAAGCCAGGAGAGAGAACTGACTTAAAATTTAACTGATTTATTTCATCGTGGGGAAGCCTAGTATGACCGGGATTGAGATTAATTTGGAGAAGGGGGAAGGACTCTAATAACACACCCTCACAAAGAAGAAAACAGAAGAATGAGAAAACATTATGTCATCATTATGGTGGTGCTGATAGCTTTTTAATAGCATTTTTAGCATTTTATTCCCAAAATTTCAGTATTTATGCTTGGAGTACAGAACAATTTTAATGGAAACATCTAAACTAGTAGTCTAGAAATTTTAAAAAATCCTTTTTAGAAATGGTCCATGCAGTATTAGGCCTTCTGTTTTAATGGTTTGAGTGGAATAAAAATGAGTATTAAAATTTCTCATCTTGTTAAAACCAATCTGGATAATTTAACTATGCTGACTTAAATGTAAGAAATCTCTTAAATAGGTATTTTAAACAGTCATAATCCCATTATCATTAGTGCATTTTTTTCCTCTTATTATTTTTCCTAAATTCACATTCCTCTTTATGGAAAGAAACCATAATTCCTCTGAAGAATTCTGAGGAATTTCTTTCAAAATAGCTATCATGTGCTGTGTTTTCAGAAGGATTGATGCCACAATGGACCTGCAATTGGTGGTCAGTGTTAGGAGAATTTTTCCTAGTCTCAGTGGAATGGAAGATATCATCTGCTTTTATCAGTTTTTGAAGGCTGTTTTAACAGTTTCAGCAAAAGCAACCAGAGGTAGATTTTGAAAGGGGTAATTTTCCATAACAAATTCCAAATGGTGAAAAATAAGATCAAAATAACAAATGCTTGTCTTCAAGGTTGATCATTGCATTAGATCAACTTAACTAAGGAGGCTTAGAAGCTAATGAGGCAAGAGGAAGTAGATATGGAAAATACAGATTGAGTGGAAAGGAAGCTTTGGAAACATTTATTGAGGGAATGAAATATTGTTAATCTCACATTTTAAAAAAATCATTCACCTGGTTTAAAAATCATACCACCTTATTGAGCTCTTAATTTGCCCCCAGTTTCTGAGGGTACCTTGCATCTTGAAATTTTATTCTACATTATGAATAGGAAGCTGAATCCAAAGCTGTTATTTTTGTGCAATTAACCCCAAGGCTTGAAAGCAAGGGGAGTGTAAATACACTGGGCAACAAATCTATGCTATGGATACTGGTATGCAAAACTGAACAGGTTAAGAAAATAGGGACATGGGAAGAAACTCATCTATATCAGGTTCAGTTACTACAGCCAGACAAAGCAGATGATAAATTAACTAGCTCATGACTTTCTCTGTACTTCATCATTCTCTATAAAAGAATTGTTTTTTTGGCTTTGTGATCGAGTGGGAGGAATATCCTTTAAAATGATCAGAATGAACAGTTAAGTGCTCCTTTTTGAGAAGGGGGAATTAAAAGAGGTCTACGTAAGACACTGTTGGCTAAACTATAATTTCCTGACAAATGGGTTTAGGTGTCTATTCAGAAAGCAGAGCCGGAGGCAGAATTGTGATCCTAAAAGCCCAGTGGGCATGCATATGGGATATGGAAACATGAGTTTAAATATCAATCTAATTAATATTTAAATAGTTTATACAAAAGGGAACAGTTTCAATAGAAGAGAATACCTAAGACTGCTCTATACTTCATGAGTTGGAAAATTGATAATGGTTGTGTTGGTTCGAGTCCTTACTCTGAATTAATCAGGGTGTATTTTAAAGCCACATCTTGCTATTCCCATGGAGTATCCAAGGCAGTGCTCTACTGTACAGGGATTCTGTAAATGGTCCCCAGCTTCTCTTAGGTGAATTCAGGTGCAGAGAAGATTGGCATTTGGATTTTTTTTTTAATTACAAAAACTACTTTCCGACTTGATTTAGTTCATGGATATTTTTGGAATGAGCGAATCTGTCTTTTCTTAAAAGAGAAGATTCCCACAGTGAGTTATTAACCAGGCCTAGCTACGACGAAGATGAAAAAGATGGGGTGTGCCAAGGAGTCCGACCATGCCAGAGAAAAGCGATTTAATGCTGATAATTTGTATCCTTCAGCCATTAAATTTCCTTCCAATTCCTCCTCCAGCGTTCGGTGCGAAACACGTCACCTCGATATCAGCAAGGGAAGGACGACAGGTGTGACCAAAACAGCTGAGAAATCGGGTCGATGCTAACAATACGCTGGAGCAATTTTAGGGTAAAACAGGTCACAATAATCAAACCCGCCCCTAAGGAGTTAATGACGACGGAAAACCGAAGGATGATTTAGAGCGCGNGCCCGCGCCGCGCCCGCGGCTCCTGGCGCTGCTGCCGCTGCTGGTGCTGCTGGCGCCCCGCGCCCGCGCCTGGGACAGCGACGACCTGGAACTCTTTGACCTGGTGGAGGAGGTGCCGCGGAACTTCTACGACTTCCTGGGGGTGCAGCAGGTGAGCGAGGGGCCGAGCCTGCCCCGTGCTGCCAGTGCCCCGAGCCCCGAGCGCTGTCAGCGCCCCCCGGCCGGGCCCGGGCAGCGCCCCCGCCCCTTCCCAGCCCCTTCCCTGCCCTTTCCCTGCCCCTTCTCTTCCAACCCCCGGGCCCTGCGCTCCTTCAGGTACTGCCTGTTTCTTGGCCTTCCGACCCCACCATAAATCAGCCCTCTCCCTCCAGCTGTACCTTTGTGTCTTCTTGCTGCCTGTTGCTTTTCTGAATGTATCTCTTTTTCTCTCAATGCACCTATAGACAGAAGTAGGTTCTGGGCTGCTTCTGCTTCCCATGCAGGTTGTCAGTGTGGCTGTTTCTCGTGTGTTTCCTTCGTTCTGCAGAGCTGCCGGCTCAGGTCGTACATTGCCGCGTGTTGTGGCTCATGTTTTCTCTCACGGGTGCCAATGTGAAAGACTCTGACCCTTTGCTATGGTAGTGGCTTGTAGATTGTTATATTTGTTTGCTTTCTATGTCACTTGTCGTTGTGCATGGTTTTCACCTCTCTTTGATAAGTAAGATTATCTGGATCGTTTATTCACCTTCGGTTAATTTTCATGCCAGTGTAATCAAGACAGGGACTTCTGTTAGGAGCATTTTTATCCCGTAGTTCTTGTGGATATTTTGTATGCAGTTGCAAGTTTTGCTGCCACTTGGCATCTTCAGCTTGTCTCACTTGTCCACATCTCACATGATGCCTTTCCTTCTGCCCGGATGCCGTGCTTTGCCTTGCTCAGTATCGCTTCGTGCATCTTAACAATCTCTTTGACTCTTGCAGTCAGAGTTCCTCTCCTTAATGATGAAATACGCAATTTTTTATGCTCTGTTACTTACATAGAATTAACAAGGTTGGAAAAGACCGTAGAGATCATCAAGTCCAACTTATTACCCAACTTACCAACCTACCCAACACCATCCCATCATCTAAACCATGTCTCCGAGTGCAGC
>VYZS01086783.1:28082-38587 GCA_013400695.1 Neodrepanis coruscans | reverse complement strand
ATGTTTTCTCTCACGGGTGCCAATGTGAAAGACTCTGACCCTTTGCTATGGTAGTGGCTTGTAGATTGTTATATTTGTTTGCTTTCTATGTCACTTGTCGTTGTGCATGGTTTTCACCTCTCTTTGATAAGTAAGATTATCTGGATCGTTTATTCACCTTCGGTTAATTTTCATGCCAGTGTAATCAAGACAGGGACTTCTGTTAGGAGCATTTTTATCCCGTAGTTCTTGTGGATATTTTGTATGCAGTTGCAAGTTTTGCTGCCACTTGGCATCTTCAGCTTGTCTCACTTGTCCACATCTCACATGATGCCTTTCCTTCTGCCCGGATGCCGTGCTTTGCCTTGCTCAGTATCGCTTCGTGCATCTTAACAATCTCTTTGACTCTTGCAGTCAGAGTTCCTCTCCTTAATGATGAAATACGCAATTTTTTATGCTCTGTTACTTACATAGAATTAACAAGGTTGGAAAAGACCGTAGAGATCATCAAGTCCAACTTATTACCCAACTTACCAACCTACCCAACACCATCCCATCATCTAAACCATGTCTCCGAGTGCAGCGGTCTGGTTGGACCATCCAACCTTTCCTTAAACACATCCAGGGACTCCACCACCTCCCTGGGCAGAGTGGGAAATCACTCACTCTGTGAAAAAGTTTTTCCTGATATCCAGCCTAGAGTCTCTAAAAGACATCTTGTTCTTTGTTTGTCTCCTAGTCCATTCCATACCCCTGGCACTTTCTCTCTAGTGTTACCTTAGGTGAGTGATCCTTCTATTCCAGTTGCTTCCCTGACAAGCTTGAGGCTTATTCTGATGTAGTTCTTGTCGTTTTTGAGAATAATATCTGTGTTTTGAGGTGTCTTTCATTAGGGCTTTGTGTACAAAGAGAGGGAAGGTGTCTGCAGTATCAAGGGTCCAATTTTGGAAACTACCAGCTGTGGTTGTTAATGGGAGCTGAGGGATTCTCACTCTGTTTCATCTCTTCTTCACTCTCACTTAAGCAGTGGTGTTAAACACTGTGGAATACATGATATCCATGTATACAATACAGCAGGCACTGCTCCCCCTGTTTCACTTCCAGGAGCCTAAAAATCGAGGTGTTAATTTCTCAAAGACAGTTTTAGTGTTGAATAATGTAGGGATACAAATCTTTGTTTCAGGTAGTGATGTGCAGATCTGGTGTGGAACTCTGATAACATCTTCACAATCCTTTTTTTCTATGGCCACATCTGTGCATTTTAGCAAATATTCTGCTAGTTCTCACTTCTAATCCTAAAGGAGAACTTCTGTCCCTTGTAGTATGTGAGCAAGGGAAAAGGTGGTGAAAGTGCAACACAAATGAAATGAAGTTTTGTTTGTTGAAAGTGTCATTCCCAATGTCATTATATAGCCAAGACTGGAAGTGTTGGATGCTTTGCACATGCAGTGGAATAGACCTGGGAGTAATCCAGTGTTTCAATGGGAATTTGTGAGCATTGGAAGATGCTGTGTAGGTTTTTTCACACTGTATCATTTGTTCCTGCTGCTTTTGCTTCTCCAGCTCTGACCTATACCTGGAACTTCCACCAAGATCCTAGAGTGGGATTTTGATTTGCAGTGACTTGTTGGGCAGCTGAAGGGTGACTGGTCTTGTGATGGGGGCAAGGGAAGTGCACAGATCTCAGGTGTGGTGTCCTGACACAAAAGCTGCCTTTTACCAAAATGTCTCAATGTGCTATTTCCATGTTTCTTCAGGTTTTCTGCTACTCCAGTGGTTTAAACAGAGTTTACTGGTTGTTTTGTGTGTCATTATTGTTTAATTGGGATGCTGTTGACTGGAATGCACTTCCTGTAGTTCTGGTGCTCGTGACTTTGTTCCTTGTGCTCAGGTGGTTTTCTTGGCATTTTAGTACCTGCCAAGGGACGGTGAGTGTGACAACAGCCTTTGTGGCCACACCTTTGGGCTGTATAATTATCTTTCATTGAGCAGAGCTTGCTTCCCCCAACCCCCACCCATTCCTATTTCACTGCCTTTTATCACATCCTCATAATTCCTCCTCTCTCCTGTACTTCTGGGGGAAGGGTGTACTTCTCCTTTATGCAGGATGTGACTTCTGAGATACGGATGCTCAACTGTGTTTGTTAACAGTATTATAGCAGGGCTGCCAGATTTTTTCTAAACATGTCATCTTGTGTTTTGAAAAAATACAGGGAATGACTCCAACGCTTCCTTAAGGCATTAAAGCAGCTCTGGTTTTGGTGGGTGAATTGTGGCTCCCGCTGCTCGTTGAACTCGTTCTCCATGTCAGAGGCTGATGCTGACCTCAGCTGACAAAGTGCAGAAGGCATTGTGGGAAGTCCTGGTAGCTGTCAAATGTGCTTTGATGGAGCCTCTGGCTGATGGATTTTTCACTCAGGTTGGAGGGAAGTGATGATTTTGTTGTTTTGTTTCTCCTCTGTGTTTGCAATAATGTGGGGCTTGTGTTTTGTCATTTCAAGGGCCTTGTGAGAGATTCTGGTGTTGTCAGGGAGCTCATCCAGCTCTGGGGTGGGGTGTGAGGCTGGAGCTGCTGGAGTGTTTTCTGAGATCAGTGGCCGAGGTAGAGGATGATGGAAATGATTTGAGTTGTGTCTGTGAATGTGGAATGACACAGGAAGAGCCAGACGTGGCTGTTACACAACTGCCCGTAGGGTGGGACTTAAGGGAGGGCTTGGCTGAGGCTCGGCAGGTGCTCACAGAATGGTTGAGGTTGGAAGGGCCCGTTTTGCCCAATCGCCAAGTGTTAGGGCTGGGTGCCTTTATTAAGAAGTGTCTGACATTTGTGTAAGGACACAATCTATCCATTAGTTTTGTCATCAGATTGAGTAGTAACAAAGCTTAAGAAAGTCGTGCATTGTTACGTTGTTGCTATTGCTGGCCCGAACAAGGTGGAGCTGCTCTACCTTCTCTCTCTGAGGTTGTTCTTACATTGATGATTGGATTAAATTAATGGCTCATTTAAAACATTGCTGTTCTCAAGAAGTTTGAACTAGCAGAATGGGGAGATAAGATAACCTTTGGCTTGAGAAAAGGTTACATTTTCCTGTCCCCCAAGTGATTACTGAAGAAAATAGAATCATTAACTCTTGACAGATCAGATGTAATAATCATTTCAGTTATCACTTCAATATAGCCAGTTTCAAACTCACAAGGGGATCAGGACTAAGTAGTATCACCTGAGAACTCAGATGAAGCAGAATTAAACCAGAGGGTATGTGAACTCCTTAATGTATGACCCTGTTACCTGAGAATGAAAATGTACAAATGTAAGGTCAATTTCTTGGAAAAATTCTAGGAAGATTTGAGGAGCTACCAGATTGTATGGTGGGCAAATGAACTGGTCAGCTTAATTTTATTGCCTTTTACAGCCTTCAGTAGCTGATACCTGCATGAATATGATACTCTCTGGATGAATCAACTTGGCATCAGTCGAACCTGTGGATCTACTTCTTCAAATATGCTTTTGATTATAATTTGTTAATGTGGCGTCCAGAGAATTAACCTCTGCTTTTCCACTCCTTTTGGCTTGCAGCAAGGAAGGCACTGCAGGCCTCTGAATGTCTTTTGAAACTTTGCGATACAGTTCTTGGATACAAGAGAGCTGATTGAAAAATTTTTAGCAAATGTTTGTGAAGATGAGTTAAAATGCATGAGCTGTGCTGCTGGAATTGGCCTGCAAGGAGCAGCAAGTGCCAGTCAGGACCAAGGAACATCTGATAAGGCTTTGGCTTCCTCTTGGAACCTGATAAGGGAATGAGTTGATAATGAAAGTTCTGCTAGGCCTGTGTAGTGTATTATGGAAGCAAACACAAAGTTTCTCTGGGTGCCCTTTGTGGCACTACAAGGGGCTCTGGCAGCTCAGATTCCTGAGGGAGAATTAACACAGTGGGACTTGCTGGCCAACAGCAAACTGGATAAGAACGTAAGCCCTGAAAAATGTTGAGAGTGGTATTTTTTTCAGTATTGGCTTATGCCTTCCTTGTGGTACAACATTCATTTTGAAGCAGGCTCTAATCTGTTTGAGGACTGAGTGTTGAATCTCTGTTATTGTGAGATGATGCTGCAGCACAAAGTCAGAACTGCAAGAAGAGAACCTGATTTTGGTGTGACAGCCTGTGAGACGTTGTAATGTTAGCAACTGCAAGAAAGTGCGAGAGAAGAAAACCGAGGGTTTGGATTTCTTTGCCTGTGGGAAGCCACAACCTCTGTAGATGAGCGGGATGGATTGTGCCAATAGGCTCTTTCAAGGACACTGGAACAAAGGAGCTGTTGTGTGCTGTGTCAAGTAGCAGGATCTGACAAGGTTGTGTTTGAAGAAGGCAGTGGTTGGTGGAATTGGTGTTTGTACTGTTTGCATTTCAGGGTTTTTTTTTTGTTGTTGAACTAATTCCAGGCTGTCTGTATGGACTCAATGCCCTTTTATGTTGAAGCTTGGTGTTTGTGCTCTGGGTTTCACATTTTGCAGTTCAGTTCTATCCCAAAGGAATCCTGTTCATCCACTGTTTCATGGTGTGCAGGCAGTGGGTACAACAATGGAGTTTGCTTTACATGTGCACTCCTGGTCTATGCTAAAAAAAATGAGGTAGATGCACCTTTAAGATTATAGTTTATAGTAAATGGCTGATGCTGAATTTTACCTCTTGGCATTGCTCTGTAAGAACCTTACCAGGAATGGGCACCACAAGTTGTGTGGCTTTTATGGTGTTATGAAGTGTTAGTTGAGACTGAAGGAAATTCTCAGTAACAGGGTTTGCACGGTCTGTTTTATGCAAGTGCATTGACTGATCATGTGAGATTACTGCAGTTCTGGAGTTGAGATTTCATATGTTATATAAGTAAAGTTCTTGGATGTAGATTTGGTAACCTGTTTTTCAGAAAGAATGGCAGTCTCTGAAGTTGTCAGTGTTGTCATCTGGCACTGCATAGTTCTGGCTTTGAATGGGTTACTGTCCAGGAAAAAACTGTAGGTAAAATGGTTTCTTCTGTAGAACTTCTGGAAACTTTGAGTGCACAGAGCAGTCCCCTCAAGTGGGAAGGGGCTTGTGAAGGAGAGCTGTATCTGTTCAAGGAAAAACCAAATCCTCATGAAGAACAGCCTGCCTGTACCCACACAGGTCTGTTTTCCCTGGCAGGAAAGGTGCACATAAGTAGGGCAAGGAAGGGGAAATAAGGAGGACAGCCCAGAAACTCAGCAGTTTGTTTGTTCTTTCCGGTGACAAGCTGGATCACACTCCTCAGACATATTTTGGTTGCTCTTCTAACACTTCAGACTGTTCTCCTCCCTGCTGCTTTTTAAGGTTAATGTCTGTGGGTGCAGTGTTACTAAAATCGAGGCGTGTGCATCATCTCCAGATCGAGGTTGGTGTTACTGCTTTAGTCTTCCAGGCTTTGGAAGTATTTGATCTAGTGAGACAGAGCTTCACACAGAGGCAGTTACAGCATCACTTTTTGAGATGGTTGTGTCAAAACTCTGAGCTGCAGGCTATCCTTGCTTTGCTTGCAAGATTATTTTGTCTTTCATGACAAATAGGATATTCACTGGGACCTTCAAAAATCTGGTGCCATGAAATGACATGGAGCCATGTAGCAGCTTTATGTCTCAGTTATTAATTTTTGAGGAAGCAAAGTTGTTTTGCTAGTGATTGAATATCATGTCTAATGGTCTCAGCCTGTTTCAGGATTGTTTTCTATTTCTTGTTCAAAATATATGTTAAGGAGTTTTAATTTGTAAGGCATGAGATTTTAATGTACTCTCAATTTCAGCTTCAGAGTTCTCAGTTGGAAAGATGAAATATGTTTCAATTTTCTTGCTCCAAACTTTAAAAAATAATTAACATCTGCAATACACAACTAGGTGATAGTAGTGGCAGACCTTTATTCAGACAGTGAGGGAATGTAGTAATTCCTGACACTTCATTTCTTTTAAGCGCACAGACACACTCAGCATCGAGGCAGTGATAGTCCATTGCACCAGTTCAAACAAAAATAACCTTAGAAAATCCAGGTTTATTTCTGGTGGATTTAGCTGTAATCTCAGTTCATTTCATAAAAGTAGTGGTGTGTTTTTTCTCAGTGTGCTGTTGTGACACAGTTCTGCATCCCTTCAGGGCTTAAATGTTCTGTATGAGTCTCTTACTTGTGAGTTATACGTGGAACTGGGATTTCCAGCAGTTCTTGAAACTCTGCCTTTCCTAAAAAGTATGAATTCTTGAAATTGTGTGAAGTCATAGTTGAGATTATTCACTTGTATCCCATAGAGCAAAGTTGTTCTGAACTGTGGAGTAGTTTGATTGCTCACAATTTACTTGGATTGCACACCATGGAGAGGCACTGATGAGAACTGCTGGGGCTGTATCTGAGGATGGTGCAGGGTATGGGCTTTGGTGTGTTTTGGTTTTGCTTTTCTCAACAGTGCTGAACTTCCAGGTAAACTGCTGACAGACAATGGATTGTGTTCTGTAAGTGCCCTGCCCTGATGGTTTTGTTCACTGTTGTTGCATATAAAANCCCATAAAAATAGGTTTTCTGTATTGTTGCCTATTAAATTTCTGCTTGGAAGTTGTCCAAGAAAATCCAAGTGGTTTTTTTGCTTTCATTGTTGTCTGCTTTCTTTAAAACACAAAAGTGTTTCAGAATATACCAATTTAAGTAGTTTTAAAGACATTTACTCTTAACTTTCCCTGACAATTCATTCATGTAACACTTTCCTGATTTCTTTCAGGTTCTTTTCTTTCTTGTTGTGTAGCAGGACATACAGCAATAGGAAACAACTGTTTGGGAACCCAAGGGAACTAACACTATGCAAAGTGCAGTGAAAAGGATAAAACAAGTAGTCTTAAATTGTTTTTTTTCCTGTCTGCAGCTGCAATAATGTGTCAATTCTTTCTCTCTCTGTTCTTGCTTTACTAATCCTTTAGGGATGTATCCATGATAGCTTGATTTTCAAACTGCAGAAATAAAAAAATGAGCTTTTTTTTTCTTTCCCCTAGAAGTTCTGTGTTTGGCCTGTAATTCCTTGAACGGAGTGACCTGTTCTTGGTGCCAGTGGCAGGTGGTGGGTGCTGGTGGCCCCAGTGCTTACACAAGCCCTGTGGTTTCTATGCTTGTTCCTTTGCTGAAGTTTTCCTGCATTTGCCTGTGTTGGTGTCTAAAATAACTAAATAATTGATGTAATGTGGAGTGTTGTAAACAACTTCCAGTGGCCTTTTACTACTTGATTGCTGTGGATTGTGGTTGGATGTTTGTCTGTTCACTTGTGTAAAGAAAAATCTTAGAGCCTTACTGTCACTGTGTTTGTTGAATGAGAAACCTTTTATCTTCCATTTAGAGTAATTTTATAATTCAGATTAGCACAGTTCAACTGGAGAAAACTGTAGGTTTAAGGAAGATATTTGGAGGTATCTATCATGCTATTTTAACTTGAAGTATGTGATAAAATGTAAAAAAATAAAATGAAAATTAAGGATATAAAACGTTCCTTAGTTGGGTTGGTGCTTCTTGTGTTCTCAGCAGAGACGGGAACAAAGAGCTGTGGTGCTGCTGAGCAGCTGAGCCAGTGAGAGTGTAAGTGATAACAAAGGTTTTTTCATCTCTAAGAATGGGTCTGATATTACATTAATTTCCTTCTTTTATTCACTTTAATATTTGAAATGCTTTGGTTTTCCACAGCATCCTAGTAGGCCAACAAAATCCATGCAACATATGAAAACCTGCAGTTTTGCTTTTGACTTGCTTGACATGCTGTGCAGATTCAAAATTTGCTTCTCTCACAATTTATTTTCTTACCCCTGCAGTTTGAAATTGTTAGTTTTCCTTAAATTATGAGGAGGTTTTGGGTTTCTGTGTTTCCTTTGCTTGTTGTTGCCTTGTTTGTCAGCCTTGGTTGGATGTTACTAGTTCTGTGTAAAACTGATTTGTAAACAGTTTTCTGTTTGTGGCAGAATGTCGTGCACATGGTGTTTGTTACAGCTGTGCAGAGGATCACAGTTAAAAGCAGGACTGTGGTTTGCTCTCAGATCAGGGACTGCTTAAGTACTCATTTCTTAAACGACCTGGTTTGCAGGCCTTACAAACTGTTCTTGGTGTCAAATGAGCAGGAGGAGGAGAAGTGAAGAAAACTCCTGAGCAGTCTCTGATAGATCTGAAATTCTTCCTTCTCAGCATTAGTCTGGAAAACTTGTGGAGAAACCAGAAGATGCAAAGTCACTCTGCAATCTTTTTGTGCCTGGAGAAGGAAGAATTAGAGGAGTGTTGCCACGTGGGCTGTGATTCTGAAATCTGCCTCTCCAACACTGAAGTACTTTCGTTTTTGGAGGAAGCTTTTGGTGCTGACGAGGACACGGGAAATCTGTGAACAGCTTCCTCTTTAAGGGACAGTAATTGTTTTTACCTGCCCTGAAAATATTGCAAATAATTTTTTAGTCTGATTTTCAAACTGATTTAGTCTGGTTTTTATATTAATAATCACCATTCCATAGTCAGTGATTCCTCTAGTGTTCCTCTGTGGGATATAAAGACTGTGATGGGAGAGGAGAAGAGATGTGTCCCATTTAACCTGGTGACAGTTTACAGTCATTGTTAATTGCTCTGCTGGAGGTTGTGTCTGACAGCATCTGCTACAACATTACAGTAGAAAGAAGTTTGTAAAATTTCATTCTATGTGGAAGCCTCTTCCCATTTCCTATTAAGAATTAGTAATAATCTTATTCAATTCGGGGATTTCTTTCAGTTAATTAAAAGTTTGGAATGTTTTCCAGCCTAAGTTCACCTGTCTATTGAATGAAAAGTATTTCTTCTGTGAATTTATGACCTGTGTGGCTTGTAGTTCCCATTCTGCTGAATGTTTTTCTATTTCTGCTTCAGTAGTTTTTACATACCACAAACTAATCTGGCAACATTCAAAACAAAAAAATGAATTCTAATATTGAACTGTGTCCGTTGAAAATAGTATTTCAACAGTAGTTGAAATACAGATTGAGGGGATCAGCCAATTGATTGTTTCTTGCAGTTTACAATGGTGAAAGAATGAGCCTTTTCTGTACGTAAGTTATGTACGGTACTTAAGAGTGAGGTATGGATGACTTACATTCACTCTCAGTTACACAGTACAGAGTTCCTGTGCTGGGGGGCACCAGGCCATTGAGTAAATCCTTTAGTCTTGGTGTTTTCTGGTTGAGTAATACTGGGTGCTTAACTAGAAAGCAGTAATTTATTTTTAAATAAATAAAAATAAATAAATGTCTGCTGGACAGATAGTAACTAACCTCTCAATGAGTTACTGACTTATTAATTTCATCAATCAGGATGATTTAGGCCTTTAATGCACTTACACTTATATTTCTTACATACAAATGTGATCTATAGGCACCTTAATTTCCTGGTGGAGGTGCAGAGGGCTGGTGAGTGAGCTGAGATTTAAGGACTAGAGCTGAAGTGGATCAGTAGCTGATGTTGTCCAGCACCCTGTGATTCACTGGTTGAAAGGCACTGTCTGTGTATAGTTAGATATTCTTTTGGATGCCACCTCTCTGCAGTGAGAAGCTCCTTTGGTCACTGGAGACACCTCCTGTCCTTTTTAAATTTTTGTCCTTTCCGCAGTGGTGTGATGCCCTGTGGTTTCTGAAGAGGATTTATTTTGTGGCTAAACTCATATCACTTAAGACATGATTAATGTTATTTGCAGTTCAGAGTACTGACTAAACACCCTTGCTTTGTCTTCATTGCAAATGTTTAATGATGGTCTGTATCATGTCTCAGGCTCATCCTGGAGCCTCTGTGGGCCTGTTTCCATTCCTGAGTCTTCTTGCTCTCCAGCTGGGACACCTCTCCATGTCACCCATAAGCTCCTTGGATACCTTCAGGGAGTGCTGGATGCTGTCCGTGTGCTTTGTCTGGTTTCCTTTCTTGTTTCTTATTAATTGTGTAATTCTGTAAAACCCTTTGCACTTCTTTCTTAAATAAAACGAGTAAAGCTGGTGGCAATAGATGGTGTCACTTTGGAGCACATGGGAACCTCACTGTGTTTTGCAGTGGATTTGCCCCCTGTGCCTCTCAGCCTCCACAGTTTTTGATCAACAATGTTCAGGCACATTCCTGATGGTACTTTTAGTCAGGTGCTGTACAGTGGGTTTGTAGAGCTGTCAGCAGTGGGTATCTTGGATCACATGATGATTGTAATTGCCAGCTGCCAGCCCTGCTCTGTGCAGGCAGGGTGTAGTTAAAGGCAACAGTCTCACCTGTGCTGAATTCCAGCTCTCCCATTTCTGCCAGATCACTTTTTTTGGCATTCCCTTGCTGGTGTCTGGTATCTACCCAAAACATGTGATGTCACCTATGAGCTGTGAGGTTTCACTGCATGTTTGGCTCCTCAGGTTGTCATTGAAAATGCTGAGTGAAGCCAGTTCCCAGCATCAATCCTCCAGCAGGAGACCCTCCAGCTGCCTATTTTCTGCCCTGAAAACTGGCCATTAAACTTTGCTTCTGCT
>VYZS01086783.1:7359-17764 GCA_013400695.1 Neodrepanis coruscans | reverse complement strand
ATAATTCCACCAGTATTTAGGCAGCAGACATATTTGACTCTCATGTAAATGAGTCCTGGGATTCCTGGAAACTTGTGGAGTTGGAACTTTAGTATTTAAAACAATGTTGATTTAATTGTATGCAAATTATGATTGCCCCATGTGGGAATAATGGGGTTCTATATTTTAAGTAATTCTTTTACATAGTGCAGGAAAACGATAGCAAATATTAAATACATGAAATATTGTTTCAGAAATATGACATGAAAATACAGTTTCAAATAGTTACGTTCTTGTTCTTATGTGGTTTTTTTCTGGGGTGGGTTTTTTTGTTTTGTTTTTTTAAGAAAGACTTGGATTAGTCATGTTTATTCAGCTTGATGGAATTTGTCTTCCAGGATACATAAAGCTGTTCAGTTGTTAGTCAAATGTTTTACATTAAATGTGATGAGAAAATGAGATAGAAACGAGACTAAAGTATTGCAAGTATGTTTTGTATTGATAAATGCTAACAAAAGCATTCACATAAGCAAAACAGTTCTGGACTATTTATAACTTCTGAAAATGTTCCTCACAAATTATATTTCAACAGGATTCCAAGTAATTTGGTTAAAAAATGATTGCAGTAATTTGTGGTCTGAAAGTAGACTTGTCCATTTGTGCTTCTTAAGGACCCTCTTGTGTAGAGAAGTTCTACTGAATTATTAAGGAAGACTTTTGTTGTACCATAACAGAATCAGTAATTAAAACACTTAACTGGTTTCTCATGTGGCTGCCATGACTTTTGGAATCTCATTACTTTCATTATACTTGAGAGATTTTGCAAGATGCTGGGTCTTAGGCTGCTTTGTCTTAGGTGATAAAAGTACAGAAAGTGCTTGGTAAAAACTTCTGGGCCTTTGGAGACAAAAAGGACACTTTCCTTTAAGAGAACCATCAGTTTCCTGGGTCCTGGGTGTTTCAGACCTGTCCATCTACACCTGGGCTCATCTGCTTGAAATATATGCAGTTTCCTTCCCCTTCCTAATTGATGCACTTGGTTTACTGATTTCTCCCAGCCCTTCTGCAGTGATACAGCATATGGTGGTTTGTAGTTGTGTGCAGACACCAGTACTGCCGAATCTCTCGCAGAAACGTTACACTTTTATTGTTTTGAGGAAGAATCCATTTTATGTTATATTTGCGTTAAGATTTGTAATTTGAAATAGGCAATTTGATAACAAGCCAGATCATTCTGCAACTTAGTGGAGCCTGTTAGAATCAAAATGATGCTTCAGAGAGCAGGGATTTATTTGAAGGGAGGGGGAAAAGCACTGCTTGTGAGTATTATAAAGCAGGTCTGCATTGCTTATGCAAATTTTTTTTTTTTTCCTTTCTGGATTTACTTGTTTCTCTATCTTTTTGTACAACAGCCATATACCTTAATATCACTTTTAAAAGACTAATAATAAATTTCCAGGGTTACATACTCTAAAATTAGGGAATGTCAGTTTTCAGAATGTCTCAAATCTTAATTTGGTTTCTTTGTGCTTGTTCATTGTGATGATTTTTAATTCACTACATTATATTCTACAGGGTCTTTACTTATTCAGGCTCAGGGAGAGATCTGGCCCCAGTGCAGCTTCAGGCTTATGTATTGAAAGAGACTGTTGTCTGTAAAAACTGTTTAACCTGTGGATGTTGAGGGTGTGTAGAGAGTGGGGGAGAAGACTGCGGGGGGGTGGGGATGGGGGAGATGGTTTCACGGGTAAGCCAGTCAGACGAAAAGTGCCCTTGAGGATTGAATTCTGTTCCTCTCTCTGCCACAGAATTCCTGTGTGATGCTCGGCAAGTCGTTTAAACGAAACTTTTCCCAAGTGGTGACTAATTGATTTGAGTGCTCTGCAATTCTGGTTGCATAATTTGAGGTACTAGGGGCTTATATGCAGAAATGCTGAGGGTTTGCAGCTGCAGCTGAAGTCGATTAAAGTCTGTGCCCTGAATGTATGAAATGTTGTTTGATACTGAGCACTTGGAAAAAATCATATCTGAGATAAAATTAGCACCTGAGATTACTAAAGATTTTACCTTAGTCTGTGCCTTGTTTTACAACATGTGGGAAAAGGCAAGTAATGGATGCTTGGTCTCTTAAGATACTACAATGGTGAATAATATTGATGAACTCTGATGCCATCGTGATGGGCTTCAAAACAAATAACCGCAGCTTCCAAACGTGTTTGAACAGCGTGCAGCTCAGAGCAGATGAGGCCACACAGGAACAAACGCAGGGAGAAAGGTCCCGCATAGCGGCTGCCTGGGGAGGAATCGTCTGGGCGCTGCATAAAGGCAGGGCGGGACTAACGACGACGGACTGTTGTTCCTTTTCAGGGAACCACTGAGTTCTCGAATCTTCTTTACCTGTTCAGAGTACTCGTTATTGTTCGTAGCATGAAATACCTCTTTCATATTTCTGTTATCTCCTAATTTTAAAACTGTAACTTTATATTTTAGACTGAATTAAACTCAAATTAAACTCTTACCTTTTAGCAATCTCATTATTCTTACTTAAAAAAAGTTGCACCTTGTGTCTTGATTCAAAGAACAAAAAAATAAAACTTAACCAAAAATTTTCATCCTTCTGGGTCTGTTTGCCAGCAGTGTGCTCTTTGTTGACATTGCCACAGGATATAAAACCTCCACTGCTGGCATCTGCCTAAAGTTGGCTCAGGGTTTGTTTGGGACTAATTGGAAGAGGGGAGCTGGATGAGGAAATGGGTTACTTTCAGTCCCCTTCTTGCTTTCTTCCCTCTTCAGCGTTTCTTCACCCTGCAGTAAATATTTCTGTTATTTTGTCCGGTGGTACTTACTGTGACAGATTTTTTTCAGAAATAGTTTTGCAGAAGTTCAGCCACCACTGTTTTGTGTTTGGTTTGTCTTCCTTCCAAAAAAGACAAGTGATTTGAAGAACAAATTGCATCTGATGGTGGAAAAGATCCTCCATGGATTCTGTTCCATGATTGGGGTTATGAGGCAGAGGGAAATGCAGCTTTGGCATATTGGCTGCTGCCTGCAGGACTGTCAGTAACTCAGTGCGTGTTTCCATGTGGGCTTGCAGTCTCAGTCCTTTCCTCTCCATTTGTGTCAAAAGTTACCTACTAATTATATTCTTGCTTGTATGTTGATCTTCCTTTTAATCTTGACTTTATAGCTTGAAAATTTGGGAGAGAACTCACTTCAGAGTTTACCCATGCTTCTTTTAAGTCCTGTGATTACAAAACTTTTCCTGTACCTTGTGCACTTGAAATATTCTACATTTGCCAGTGTTTCTACTTGAGGCAGTAGGCCCACAGTTTTATCTCCCAACTTTCACTGTTATCTTTAATGCTGATAATCCTGTAATCCCATGTTGAGAGGCCAGTAAATGAATGGGTAACAGCCACTATCTTCTGCAGTCAGTTGGCTGAAACAAGATTTCTGGTAGCATAGTTAATGGGATGTAACCTGTGCCAAGTTTTTATTGCCGCTCACTCAACTGCTGATTCTTCTTTTCCACAGGCATAGGAAAAGAAATGCTTCTCCTCTTTATTTTGGTCTTGTTGCTTTTGCAGTGTTTGTCTCGCCAGGAGCAAGGCTCACCCAACTTTGTAGCTCCTGCAGTTGGCTGTTGCTCTCTGTCCTGCTCTGTGATGCTTCCAGACTGAGGAGCTGTCCTTAAAATATGAGTGTCCAGAAGAAAATTCCTCCTATCTGTTTTTTCTGCTTATGATGGTGGGGAAATGGAAATGGGGATGGAGGAAGCAAGAGATTTCTTCAGGCGTCTATTTTTGACTCTGCTGTTGTGACTTGAGAATGGGCCTCTATGGCTGGATGACAGTTGCCTTTTTAATATCAGGGGCTAAAACCTGACCTTACATTTGCCTCTTTACCTATTTTTCTCAGGAGCAGGGAGTATTTCCCAACCTGTTCCACTTGTGACTTCAGGGGGAATATTGGGTAAGAGCTATTTCTGTGCCTTTCTCAAGTCCTCTGATGGTGATGACAGGCTCTTTGGCTTCCCAGCAAAACAGGCGTATTTTAGCTGAATTATTTGTATGTGTAAGGAGAGAAGCAGGGACATAGATGTGTTGAGGTTGTGATGAGGTTGTGGGTGTTGCACTCAGGTAACTGAAGACACTTAAAGTAGAACAGAAGTGTTTACCTCACCCTCATCATCCTGGTGCAGACCTGCCCTCTATCTCTTCTAGTTCTGTCTCAGTTTCAGAGCTTCTGGCTCAGCTCCAGCCTTGCTGTGGATGTTGCTGTGAGAACACATCCCGCTGCTTCTGCAGGGAAATGTCCTATCGTGAGGGTCTCCCACTTTGGGCAGAGTCTGCCCTTGGCTTTTCTTTAAGCTCTTACAGGCGATTTATGGATCAGCCTGAATTACTCCCTTCCCTGATGCAAAAGATGCTTCCAGGACAGTACTGGAAGAGAAGAGCAGTAAGTGCTTGCAGGGAGGGGCTTTGTGAAAGGCAGGGAAATGATCTCTCTGCCCCTCACTTGGGCCTGTGTGGTTCAGTTAAAACACTCTAATTTGAAAAACACAGAGGGCAATTCAGGGAACGACGTGCCACTGTGTGTAACAGTATCTGCCCACAGCTGCCATAAATCTTGAGAGGTAATTATCTTCCTTAAGGATTATTTGGCTCGTTCTCACTAGAAATAATGTCAGATAAGCATTTTTAGAGGCCATAATACCAGTTTTCCCTGCAAAATTGCTGGTGAATGAGAAGAGCTGTCTTCAAGTCAGTTCCATCACAAGTCATTGCATAAATGTGACTTTTTAAATATGGATGTGATTTTTAAATTTTAATATTATTTAGCTTTCAGTTGCTTATAAATTAATGGTGTGATTTTTAATTAATGGTTTGTAATGCTAAACTTCATTTCTTTATCTGAGTACCTTTGGACACTGGCTGCCTAATTTATGACTCACAGGTATTGACAGATTTTGCCAATAGTCTTTTGGGATGAGTGTCCTCTGCCTTCCACCCCAGCCCTTTGCAATGTTCTACACCATCAGACTGGGAGCTCAAGTGCTGTGACAGTGCTCCTGCTTTCAGCTCTGTTTTTAGGAGTGGTTTAGCAAAGTGGTGGGGCCACAGTAATAGTGATCTGTTAAGTTTGTTGGAGTTTAACTGAGCTGCTTTTTAAGTTTTAGGCTGGGATGTGTCTTGCATGCAGAATTTCTGCTGATGCTGCCATCTGAGCTGCAGAGAGTGATGGAGGGCATTCCTATATTCTTTCAAGGAGGCTATGTACTAACTCAGCAGTGAATTACTATATGGGTAGTGGCATGTTACAACCTCCCTGAGGTCTTCGGAGTCCCGAGGTAGTAATAGCTCATTAAAATGGTAGTTAATGAGTATAAAGGGATCATTATATGACGCTCCTGCAGGACGGGTAGGGCTAAATCCTAACTAGTTCAGTAGAAAGTATCTAAATAATGAAGGAAAGAATTTGATAAATGGTGCTGGTAGTTCTTTATAAACCTGGCTGTTTAAGGCAATGCTTTCGAAAAAATACTCATAGAAATACATTTGGAATAAATTAATACAGGTTCATAAATTTATTTTAGAGCTTTCAGAGGTATTAATATCCCATATAATCTCAAAGTTACCTTAACAGAGTCTGCAGTGAAGCTTCTTTGGTTAAAAATATGCAGAGTTTTGCCACTTCTGATCAGTTGGGTTTGAAGATTTAAAAAAAGGTCGTAAGAGGTGGAACAATTCTGCCTTGTGGGAGGAGGAGAGTGACATTCCCCTAATATGATTTTGTTCATGGAAAACATAACTTCACACATGAGATGATATCTTTTATGCCTTTCATTTAACTGGTTATTTTCTGGAGAAAGGTATTAAGAATTTATCCAAGCTGAACAATGTGGGTTTTGTAGCAGTGAGATGAAAAAGTTCTTGATCTCAGTAAATGCCTCATGTCTTCTTTCAGGCTCCAGAAGGACAAACAAATGAAAGACTTCAGGCTCAGGTACCCCTGGCCTGCAGCTCAAGTTCAGTGGAGAGGGCAATTTCTAGTGTCCTTTACCTGAGAAAAATAACATTGCTTCTACAAAATGAGCCCTTCAGAAATATTGCAGTGTGGTATAGAGGCAAGGTAAACAATAGGAAAAGGAGAGTGGAAGCAGATACAACATGTATTAAGTGAAAAATATATAAATGTATTGCAAACATGTATGTATGTGACTTTGAGAGAGGTGCTCCTGCTTTCTGTCTTAAATGAAGAGCTTGTAACAGCTCTACCATGTTCTCATTTAGTTGGTTTTGTTGCATCTGTATTTAGAATAAACCAAATAAATCTTTAATGGAATAGATTAATTTAAAAAAGTTTCCGTTGTATTTTTACAAGTTTCTGCCTGCTTTCCTTGTGCAGTTTAGTCCTTATTTTCATCTGACATTGTCAAGGAACCTTCCTGATTATTCTGTATTACCACCTTTCAAGGTTAAAGCTGGTAATGGATGGAGAAAGTATTCTAAACTCAAATTATATATTCTAAACTCAATTAACGATCACCTACTACAGAATGACTTTCTTAGTTTAGAGCAACTACTGTGTAATAGGAAAAATAAGCCTCATGCGCAGTGGAGTGGGGTCCCTTGGGACTGTGTAGCAAAGAAGCAAAGAAGTGTTTCCTGCTGCCCCTTTATAGTTGCCACTCCTTTCGAAGCCCTTTTAGGTTTTGTGAAAACCTCGTTGCCTCTTTCTTCTGGCACGAGCATCTGTCATCCTCAGTGTGTCAAGAAAACTGTCTTTCAGCCAGGACCTTTTAAACTAAATAAACAGATGCAGTAAATCCAGTTAGAATATTTTCAGAGTAATTATTAAATTGATCATCAAAAGGGTATTTAAATTTTAAAATACAGGACTATTTGTGACCTATTGTACCCTGCTGTGGCAGAGCTGGTTAAATCTAAGTTGTGCCTGATAAATGTAGGCAAGACCTGCTTGTGAAGGAGGCTTTGTCAGTCTGTTCCAATGACCTGCTAGTGGTGCTTCTAGGAGGTTTTCCTAATATCTGACTTGAATCTTCCTGTGCTGCTCTCTGACTGATACTGCTTTCCCCTGGTAGATCAGACAAGGAAATTATTCAAGGGTTTTTTTAAAGCCATCTTTTACCTATTTGAAGATGTTATGTCCTTGTGCCAGCTGCCTTTTCTTTAGGTTTAAGTCACTCTCATTTTTTCAGTTTCTCTGAACAAGTCAGTTTTTTTCTCCCAGACCTCCTATTAGTGAGATTGTTTTGTTTATCATCTGAGCAGGCCTTTAATGGCATTGTTTGAACTGGGCCCAATCTGCTGAGCTCTGACAATTGCTGGCTGACAGGGCACGGCTGCTCGTGGCCAGACTGCTCGTGTCACGGCCCTGTGCTGCACAGAAAGGCAGCATCATGCCACTGACTCATGCTCAGCTTGTGATTTACTGATTGTTTCTGCCTAAATGCTTCTTTCTATCCTGTGTTTGTGTAGTTGATGAATTCTGTCCAGATGTAGACCATTAGTCTTTTGCTTAGGAAATAATGTAATTTTTTTTTTTTTTAGAGTAATTCTCTATTTTGCCCAGATCTTTTAAAATTTAGTTCTCTTTGACTGCCTTTTGTAGGTTTTCCAGATTTTAATGTTACCTACCAGATTAATCATAATTCTGTAATTCAGCCTCCTGGTGAAAATATTGAGTGCGGACTTGGGAAATAAAATCCTGTTTGATACACTTTTTCATTTTTGACAGAGGCTTTAACTATGGAAGGTATGATTTATTTTCTTTCCATTCAGTTTTGCACCTCCAAGAGAGGCTTTGTGATACCTGTGTTTTTGTATTTGTTTAAAAAAAAAAGTTGTACATTAAAAACATCACTTAAATCAACATACAAAAATGATCCTTCCAGGCTTATTTACCTGTATTCTTAAAATATGTTGTGAAGTTAAGCAACAAGTACAAATATCAATTAGAGCATTGTGTAAGGATTAAGTACTGCTGGGAAGGTAAGCTTGGTTACACCTGTTTTTAAATTAGCCTATGTATATATATAAAATTACATCCTATGGATTTGTGAGGGTGTATGGGTGTAGAAACTGGTGTCCCTCACTGCGGTGGAAGTTTCTAATAAATAGATTATTCACCCTGTAAATGTTGTGTTTGATGTATAAGATAACAGGGGAGGTTTTTTAAAACTTCTGTGTTGGAGGTGATTGTGCTCTCTTGGTTTCTCAGATGGCTTTATAGTATTTTATGCATCCTATATCCTGTCTCTTGAATGCTCTTCCCTCAGTTTTTGGATATCAGAAGGGAGGGTTATAAACACCTTTCAAAAACATGCAAAGTTTTAGCAATTAAAGATGTCATCAGAGAAGTGACAGAAACCATTCAAGTGACACAGGAATTCAGTAATTAGTAGCTCAAGTGATTTTGGGGGGTTTAGTTTGTTTATTTATTTATTTATTTAGGTCTTTGGTTTTCATTAAGACCTCAGTCTATGGTCATTAGAAATCTCACTGCAAAAATTACCCTTGAGCTGAGATCTAGGAAGCAGTTATTTGAAAAGGGGGCTTGGTGTGTCAGAGTGTCAGTAGTGACAGTTCTGGGGGAAGTTCTGGTGTAATTAGAACAGGAAAAGAATGAGGAGGAAAAGGTAAAGCTCTGGTATGGATGTACCCTTGCTGATTTTCTAATTTCATTTAATTCCCTACCCTTTGAAAAGAATTTGGAGTAATTCTAAAGCTAACAATCAAATAGCTGCGTATTTTTGGCGTTATATTGTGGGAGGGGTCAGAACTTGTCAGATCCAACACCCCAAAATCTTTGCTGCCTTCTGCTGATGCTGCACAGTGTTGGGTGTGGGCAGCAGCTTCCTTGGTGCAGTGTCACCTCCCAAGTAAATCCACGGGCTGTTAACGGGGAGCAAAGGCTCCAAGCAAGAAATGCACTGCAGGAGACACCACATTTTGCTTTCCCTGCCAGCTTGGACTGTAAAAGCAGTGCCCTTTGATGCAATAGGCAGATTTTTAAAATAAGTCCCTAGAAACAAATTTCTTATGCCTATAAGGTAATAAAGGTGTAGATAAAATATACAAATATCTCTACTATAAAAAAGTATATACCACATGTAAATATGTAAACAATAAGTGGCATATATGAAATGTGTGTAAAAATAAATATGTAATAGTGTTTGTGGAAAAACATGAAGTAAATGAAGATCTACTCATTCCTTCCTTTTAAACTACTGGAATAGAAAGGAATAATAGTGGAAATAAATACAGAGAAAGGAATAATAAATAATAATCAATAATAAATAATAGAAAGTAATAATAAACAGAAATAAAACAACGGTACAATTTTGAATTAGTTAATACTGGCTTGAGTAGTGTCCTTAGTTGTTGTTTAATAGCTTCTATCCATTGTGAGTTTGAAGAGTAATTCTAAAAATGTTGAGAGTTGATGAGTGTTCTCTGCATCTCAAAGACAAAGCTGATGTTAAAACATAACTTATGGTTGTACACGACAGTGTTCTCCTGGGTAATCTAATTTTTCCAAAGTAATCAATTTCTGAAAAACATGTAAAAGGCTAAAACAGTTTCAATGGAAGAAAAAATTGTGTATAAATACTATTGTTCAAATTGGTCAAGAAAACCTAAGCCCATATAATTGCCCTCATGTGCTGAGGAGAACACCTTTTTTGGTTTCTCAAGCATGAGGCAGCAGAATTTTCATTCATTTGACATGCTAGGCTGAAAACAGAGTCTTCTTTCATCTGACACACTCCCCTGGAAACAAACATGCCAGGGAAGGGATTGTGCCAGTTATCGGAAGCTCACAGGAATACATTGTACTGGTTTGTATTCATTTTCATTTCATGAAATGCTTTAAAACTTAGCAACATAAAAAAGCATTAAAACACCTTTTTAGCATTATTTTTAGTTCCTGTGTATTTCCCTGCTGTGCTGTTATTCAGTTTAAATCAATGGAATGTTGTGAGACACACGGCTGGGTTTGCAGCAGAGCAGATCTCTCCTCCTGCCTGCATATGCTCAGGGCATTCATCTGTAGACAAGCAGCAAATCTGACTTTAACTCATTTTACATCCTTGAAAAAAGATGAGTGTCTTAGAAAGAAGTTTGATAAAAATAAGGGGTGATTGAACAAAGGTTATTCAGCAAGAAATTCAAGCCAAAACTCAGCTGGTACCTATTAGCTATGAAAGTTCACAGATAGTGCTTGGTCTTCTGGGAGACACTTATTTTCCTTTCCTAGAGTTATATTCTTCAGGATTGCCAGCAGGTCCTTCCCACCTCTGGAATTTTCTACAAGATTCTATTTCCCTCATAAATGTTTTTCCAAGTGCAGACTTGGCAAACTCAGGTGTACTTCTTGGAGCTAATCTGGTCAGGGAAGCTTA
>VYZS01086773.1:5452-27066 GCA_013400695.1 Neodrepanis coruscans | reverse complement strand
GCCACCGCTTCCCCTGCCGCTGGACTCCGGGCGCGCCCTTTCTCGGGGCCCGGGGCTTCCCCCGGCCACCCAGCGCCACCCCTGAGAGGGGAGACGCGGCCCAGGAGCAAGAGTGGCTGCCTGGGCCGCTGGCGAAGGGTGAAGCTGCCGCTCTAGCCGGGGCTGAAGGGCGTGGAGGAACTGGTGTTCCCCACCCCCCCCTCGCCTGGCCGGCGGCCCACGCGGCAGCAATAGAGACCGTTTTTACTTTCGGTTGTAACCCTACGACAAACCCTCTGGGCCCACCTTTCTTTACGTGATCAAAAATAGAGGTAAGAAGCAGTATGGAAAAGGATTTGGTGAAACTTCTTTCCTTTGCACACAGCACTGGAATAGATTGATACTTTAACTAAAGAATTGGGTACTTCTAATTATATTTCTGTATAGCTTGAGGAGCCAATTCTCAGTTAGCTCTGTAAGACAATTGGCAAATGGACAACTCCTCCAAGAGGGAGCAGATACCACTTTCCACCCAGCTCGTGCAGTAATACCCTTTCTTCAGCCTCCTCTGTCTGATTTTATTTAGGGGTATCTTAGAATTTTACACCTATATGATTTTCTTTTGTTTGAGGAATGGCAGTGAATTGTGAATTATGCTGTAGAAACTGTAGAAAGAAAGCTTGATGTGACTTGTTTTTAAATCTTATTTTACAAGCAAACTTGTTGAAAACTAGCCTCTAATTTTTCTGAAATAAATACTGTCATTCTTAGCATTGATAACCACGTTCCTATGCATACAACATAGCCATAATCAGAACTGCAACAGTTGGTAGGACGAGAAGATGATGTCTCCTTTGTGCTCCATAGGAATGCTGGTTTCCTTGTAGAAGGGGTTTCCATGCCACATATTACCTTCATGAGCAATACTAGTCAAGCTAAAATCTGTGCTGAGGACTGTGGCACTTTATCGCTGTGGTTCGCAGCAGGATGTTTTGAAAAAATTCTTGCATGGGAAAGGTTTTGTAAGATCTGTTGGACTTCATATATGCCAGATGGCTTTTTACACTGGGAATGCAAGTAAAGTAGATCTCTCATTCGGAAGATGTTGGTATTAAGTAGTGTTTGTATAAATTGTTTGCTAGTATTGCATTGATGGTACATTTGACCAAAATAATGGCCAGGAAATGGCAGTGATTAGGGAAAGCATAAGGAGAGGTGGTACTGTAGTTTAAGGCCATACCTAAGGAAAAACAAAGGCTATTTTTTTTCCTCAGACTCTGGATAGAGCCTTGTCTTCAAAACCATGTTTTAGTCAAACTGAATTTTTGTTAATTAGATATCAATTACATATAAACAGATTATGTAGAAGATGACAAAACCCATGCGTGCACAAAGATGCAGAGATATTTGGGGATTTTGTTTTTTGAATGATGTATGATATGCTGGTGTAGTAGATCCTTTTAGAGAATTTCTGCAAACTTTCCTGTATCAGGAGTAAACTGAGAATACTAGATAGCATCTGGTGTCAGAAATACATAAATTCTAGTTTCCAGCAAATTAAAAGCTATTACACAAGTATAAGAATTTCAAGTTGTTGTTGTTTTGGGTTTTTTTCCTGGAACTGTAGCAGAATTTATAAAAAGGGTCCTCAATATTTGTCATGAGCCTCTTGAGACTTGCTGTTCTGATATGAATTACAGCAACTCCAACCGGAACAGAAATAAACCCAAAATTTCTTGCCTCTGAAACATAGGTGTTATGGGTCCTTTGTAAAGGTTGGTGAAAAAAGTGGCTGAGTGTTCTGGGGATTTCATAATATGATTTTTTCCTCTGATCTGTGAAGTCTGGCAGCATCTCACAATGTTGGTTATCCAACAGAAGTTCTGCTCATGAAAAAAATGTATGTTCTGAAGAATTTGTAAGTTCTTAACCTTTAACCTGTGTGTTTTGTTGTGTTTTGGAAGGTACCCTTATGGGTTTTTCCTTATGTAGAATTCTGTCGGCATAGCAACTAGGTTATTTTAGTTTCAATAGTCGTGTGTATATCTTATTAATTTGAAAATTAATTTAACGTCAAAAAGAAAATATTATATAAACCTAAAATTATAAATATTACTGTCATTTTGAGATGAATTTGACTACTACCTGCATTAATTCTATTAACTCAAATGTTATTATCACATTTGTTTATAAGTGAGATGACTATTAGCAAAAGATAAATTATAAACAGATGTTATGTGGAAAACTAGGAGTTTTTTCAGATAGGTTTATGAACAGCAGTTGATTTGGGTACTTTTATGAGCATATTTTGAACTCTTTAATGCTGACACCTTTGTGCCAAAGTGCTGTAAAGGATGATGAGGTATTCATGTTTTCAACTGCAGAAACAACCAAGTATTTTTCATCTCCAGTATAACCAGAATTCAATCTTGACTCTTTGAATCTAATCCATCTGTTTAATCTTGGCTGTGCTACCTTTATACTAAAGTAATTAATTCATGCCCATCTTACCAGCCCTTTCTTCAAAATTTAATTACACACTAATTTTAAGTAATACAAAACCCAAATTTTCTGAGGTTTTTGTGCCTGTGAAAAGGTATATACAGTGTTTGTGTAGAGTATGTACAGAATAATATATATGGTTTCATTTTCCACTCTGTATGAGAATATTTTTTTCAAGCTGCCTAATTACAGTCCTTTCCTTTTAATGCCTTTGAAATGGAAAAATCTTCCTAGTAAAATGAAAGGATTTCTATTTCAGAAAAATAGAGTGAAACTTCTCTAAGTATTTTTTATTTATTTAATCACTATTTCTTTATATAAGGTTTATTCTACAAATAACTAGTGTTTGACTCTGCTGATTACTCAACATCAATAACACAAGGATTTTAAAGACTTTTCCATAGTTGTTTTTTACCGATAAGGGAAGCAGATTTCCACCAAACTGAGCAGGGTAGGGGGGGGGCATTAGCACAGCTGGGCATCTCATTCTGCTTCTCTTACCAGTGGACCAGTCAAAATTGAAAAAGGGTGCTGCTAAAGCTGTTACTAATACTGGAAGAAGTTGGCTACAAAAAATTCCAATCTGTTGTCTCATACAGAGTTGGGTTTCAGAAACCAATAATAGAAACATTTCAGTTGAAGTGAATGATTTAATGGTCGCTACAAGGAGATTTAGTCTTGTGCTTTTTACTTTTTCCTTTGGGATGTGACGTCTCTGAGAATTTTTCTTCCAGCTCTCTAATCAGGAAGATCCTCCATGTTAGGAGGTAAGACCTTTTTGCCATGAAAAGCAAATGCTTACCTTTTCTACTGCTCTCTAAAGGGAAGTTGTCCTACATGCCTGTAGCCATTACATCCACTTTCCCTTGAGAAACTAGGGATATATGTGTCTGTTGATTAAAGCAGACATCACAGGGCCTCAGATCAAGTGACATTGCTGGATAGAAGCTCTAATCCATTACTTGTTACCAAGCATTTGATTGCTGTATTAGAGAGGAGGGGGAGATTGTTCTTTTTTGCCAGAAATTGTGAAGGATTTTTGTATTTAGAAGTCAAGCCAGAGATGTTTTTGTTATATATTGGAGAGCCTTTTGTTGTCAGTATTGCAGGTAAGTAATTTTCAGTCTGCAAGACAGAGAGGCATTCATTGTGTGCACTGATTTTTTTTTTTTGTTAGGCAGTACTTGCTAACACTTTCTGGTTAATGTTGATTGCAGTGAGCACATTTCTAGACATCTGTTGCATGGATAGATCAAATCAATGGGAGTTTTTTTAGTTTTGTAAATAAACTTCCTTCTTTTTCTTTTTTTTTTCTTTTTGTTTAAATTTCTGTAGGACCTGGGGATAACGAAAGTGGGCCATATGAAGCGAATTCTCCAGGGAATTAAAGAGCTGAGCAAGAACACCCCTTTGTCTGAAGTGTAATTATGCTGGTGTTTTCCTTAGAGGGAGAAGGAAGAGTTGCTGGAAAAGCAGAGCTGTTGTGGGCACTTAGCTGTCTATGTAGTTTACTCTGTGGAAGAATAAGCACTGGTGTTTGAACAGGCTAGCATCTCTAAATTCTTGTATGGTGAAGAACTTACTGCAAGAGTACAAAAGAATTTGTGCCAAAAAAAAAAGAAAAGGAGAAGGTGATATGTTCTGTGAAGACATTTTCTTAGTGTGCAAATTGGCCAGTTCAGATAAGCCCAGTCTGGTAAATTGATTGGTTGATGGTGAACTGCACTGACTGGAAAATATAGTTAAGAAATGATTGCTTTGCTTACATGCAGCTCAGTATGCCTCTCTTTATGCTGCAGCCAGATGCCACTGTACAGCATGAGATCATCCAGGTATCCTTCCATGGCATAGCTCCGTAAAACCTCCTCTGCAGGAGACCAAGAGGTTTTGAAGGTTTAACATGTGAGCCTGGCAGTGCTGCAGGTATCCAGCACTCGCTGGCCACAAAGAACAGGGGAGAGATACCTTGTGATACCATGAATGCAAACTATAATGCATGGTGTGCCTGCCTGAATTGTCTGTTGTTCTGTTGCATGACACATCTGATACTTTAAACACTTGAACAATTTTTATATCAGTTTGAATGAGATTTAATTTATTACTAGTTGATGTCTTTTTTATTTTATTTCTTGTTTCAGGCACTTTTCTATTCTTCAGTGTTGTGTTATGCCTAAAATGTGTTCTACAGCAAAGGGTGTGAAAATTTATCATTTGTGCCATATTGAGCAGATTATATATGATTGAAATACTGTACAGTTAGATTTTTAAATATATCATGTACAGAAGGTTTTATCAGGTAACTAACTTATGAGAATTCTTGAAAGACAGGTACCTCACAAAAATATCAATTGGCTTCCTGCATGGAAAATGATAAAGAATTTTTCTCATGGTGCATTTTAATATAGTTATTCAATTATCTTAAATATCTGTAGCATATTCGAACTTTTAGGCACTAATGGCTTTATTTATTCTATTGTTCAAAAAGCAGGTTAAAAGGTTAATGAAATTTTTTTACAGGAAAATTTAATTTTATTTACCGTACGTAAGAAGAGATTTAAAATGTAGCAGCTGATTTGATTTTTGTGGGGTAAGCTTTTACTCATTAATAATTAATTAATTATTAATTTAAAAACACATCTGTATGCAGTTTTTTAAAATGCCATCAATTTGTTTCTTGACAGCACTCCTACATCAGTAGACTACAACAATTAAGAAAACCCAAACTCTGAGGTTTTACGCTATGCATGCTAAGATGAATCACATGCAAGACAGTAGATCATGAGTGTGAACAGCTTTAAAAAATTAAAACCATCTTTGTTTAGAAATTGCACTGGATCAAAGTTTGTAAGGTAATTTACAATTTACTTAAATGAAGCATAGGTCCATAATTGAATTTCCTGGTTAATATTTCCAAAAAGTATTAATCTAGTAGAAAAAATAATGTTCAAATATCTAACCAAAAAAATCCTATGTAAACGTTTGAGATGAGATGACATTGCACCACCTGACAGAAAACTTGAACAGAATCACTATCTCCTTGCTGTTCCTAGCAGTGTGTCATTGCATCTCAAGGAACACACTTGACTTTTACTTAATTGAGTAGCTTTGACATTTCTTGCACATTAAAGTGTATCTTAATATCTATTTATGTTTTCCTTATAGGCAGAACAGTAAGGTTTCATTTGGTTTTTACCAAAGCTTATTTTCTCTGTATAAAGGCACCAATGTCATGTACTCCATCCTGGTTTTGCCCTCCACTTCTCGTGCATATTGTGGGAGTTGTTCCTTGGCAAGTAGATGGGACTAATCGCTTAGAAAGTAAAATCTAGTCTCCTCATTGTTTCATTGGAAAAAAAAATCAAAAAGTGCAAAACAGGCTTAATTTATAGCCAGTTGTAGTTCTTTGTGCATCTGCTGCTGTAGGTTCAACAGGCAGCACTCTGGGATCTCTGTGGACATAACAGATTATTCTGGTAAACAAACAAAAGTAAAAGGCTATGTTGTATTAGGTTTTCCATAAAAAACAAAACAAAATGCCCTTGCTAAATGATGTGATTTTCATGCTGTTGTATGAAAATCATATGCAAAAATGTAAAGTTAGGCAAACAATAAAAAGTTCGTTGGTGCTTTTTTTTTTAATGTACTTGACATTCACCTCTTTAATGATGTTCAGATGACATCTGACAAGTCTTTGTCAGTTTTATTTCCTTTTCTCTTTGGTTCTCCATAAACTATACAGTATTTTAACATGTGGCAGCATTTTAGTATATTGATGTTGCTGTAGACTACATAATTAATCTTCCTGGTTGATTCAAGGACATAACACAGAAGAACTTTCTTTGCTTTCCTGATTGTAGGATACAATCTCTTTGCAACTTTCAGCCTTGCTGTATGCAATGCATTAAGACATGCTATGAAATAGGATCTCTTCAGGTCACTGTAGAAGTCCTACGCTAAGTATATTAAAAAATGGGATCTGCTTTTAGGCATGGAAAATGGGCAAATGTTGCTTGTAAGGCAACTTTCTTATGGGACTCCTCAAATTACCTCAGTATAGGACAACTAATCAATGATCTATGTATCATTCATTTTTCTAAATGACCACCAAAGAATTTAACTTTGATTGTCCTAAGCATTTTTTTAAAATGCATGAGTAGAAAAAAAATTGTAAGTGTCATTTATGTTGTATTTATTAGATGCCCAGGAGAGCAAATTTTATGGAACTCTATGCCTTAGACTTGTGTTGGTTATGAAGTGCTAACGTGTCTGACAGGGAGGCTCAAAATATTTAATTTGGATTCTCTGCCGAGGTCATGGATTATAACTATGTCTAAGTGATGTGGCTTTTCTAAAGACTTTCAACAGTGTGTTAGTCTTTTATTTTCATTTCCAAGAAGTGTTTTTTTCCCTTACTGCTGTGAAGTGCCAGCTCCTAGAACTAAGGACATAAATAGCTCTATTTTTTAGATGAATGGTATTTTTTCTAATTTAGTTGTGACATTAAAAATGCTTCGAAGCATAAATCCCAGTATTTTAACAAAACTAAAGTAAACACATCTCTAAAAGCAGTTAGATGTTTAGAAAATGAGCTACCCTAATAGGTCTTGTGAAGCTTGATTCAGCATGCTAGATTTATCAAGACTATCACTATACAAAGTTTACTGGATGTATTTTCCCTGTCTAGTCAAATACATGATTTCTGTGGTCAGTCAGCATACATAAAAATCTAAAAAAAAAAGAAGTAATCTGCTTTTTCTTTTTGTAGTATTCATATAGATGAAAAGCTCTACACTTCAGAAAGATGAGAAATGCTTGTTTTAAAATGGCAGCAGGTTGCTAAATGCATGGTTCTATTTTGTCATTT
The DNA here is from genome assembly GCA_013400695.1 of Neodrepanis coruscans. Taxonomy (NCBI): domain Eukaryota; kingdom Metazoa; phylum Chordata; class Aves; order Passeriformes; family Philepittidae; genus Neodrepanis; species Neodrepanis coruscans. Next base: position 19,721 of record VYZS01086773.1, on the reverse strand, counting down.
TCAAATGACCGTCGCAACTCACTGGATTCAATTGCTGTATCAGCTTCTGATTCGGGTCAGGCAAATGTTGCCTTTATAATGCCTAATGCCTTTTTCGTAGAAACTGAATGAAATCAAGCAAACTTATGGCTGCAGGTGTTAGGAATGTTTTACATTACTCTAAAGAAAAAAAGGTTAAAAAATTATTTTTTTTAATATGATGGCAAGTGCAAATTTTCTTTGATACGTTTTTATGTATTTCTCCTTAACCATTATTTTTTTTTCTCTTGAACGTTGCTTTTTTTCAAAGAAAAATATTTTAAGCTTAGAAGGGCAGGAAAATGTAAAGCATATGATCAATATGTGTGTATTAGTGCCTGAATAATACTGCAGTGAAGAGGGGAAAAAATCTCAAACAAAGCACAAGAAAGAAAAATTTTTACGAAGATGAAAACCTTCAGTATATCATAACAAATCATATTAGAACACAGGTGACAAACCCTCTAAATCCATCACCGTGAAATTAAAAATGAGCTACCACCATCTATTTATACAAATATAGTGATATAAAAGGAACAAGGAAAGAATAATTCACAAGGAAATTATAAGGTCTGAGTTTCTAATTTTGTAGATTATTGTCATTTTCTCTACAGATGTAAAAAACCCTCCCAGACTATTTCAATCCAGTATTTCTTGTTTTAGGACTGGAGTAAACATGTTTTGGTCCTGTAAATAATAAATAGAAATTATCTTTGGTCCTGTAAATAATAAATAGAAATTATCTTTCTCTCTCTATCCTTGCCCAAAGAAAATCATACTGCAGTGTTGTATAACTGTAATTCAGATGAGAGGAATTGATTTTTTTTTAAATAAAGGTTCATTTCATATTTTCCTATGCTTTTTGTGGAGAAGTGGATAACCTGCCAATTTTACTTTTTAATTGAACTCAGCAATGCTAATTCACTTAATGAAAATTTCAAAATGCTTTGATAATAAACATGTCTTACTTCAAGGGTAAAATTATCCGTGTTTTTCAATGAATTTGGTCTTCATTCTGGAAAGACTGGCAGGAGACACCTTTTTCACATGTAATGGAAAAATTAATATATAAAGCAAACATGAGAGGATGTTCCATAGTCCTACTTTAAAAACAGTTGTAAAACTAGATATTATCCATAGCTATATTTCCACAATGGACATGTAAGACAAAAAGCCCCACAGTGATTTCATTTTGCTTGATGCTTCCTATTAATGATGGCATTATTAATGTTTGCTACTGTTTCTGCAGTGCTCTCTCTGTGCCCCAGAATATTAAGTTTTTGCACATAAATTCAATAGTTCTGATAACTAATAATTAGCAGTGTGAAAAGTCTTTGTGAAAGGTAAAATCATAGTGATGTAAATTGTTGAGGATAGCTGAGCTGGAGCAATTTATTTAGCTTATAACCAGGAAATCATCTTGTTACTCATATGAGTAAATGAGAGCTACAGAAAATTACATGAATAATTTCACCCCACAGAAAATGATATTAATAAGTCTAAATTTATTTTTTCACCCCAGTAACAAATGTACCTCTTGACTGCAGCATCTTGAGTGTTACATTATAACACAGGCTCTCCCATATTTTTGATTCTGTTTTCATGGACTATGTTTTGTGGTATGATTTTCATGTGATCAAGATTTGATGATACTTACTCTGACTATGAAGATTTAATGTTTGCAGGAACTGTGTATAACTGCATTGCTACCTTAAGTAATGAGTTTTTGATGACTTGAGGAAGCTGAGGAGTTTAGACAGAACTTAAAATATTTCTGCTGTCTCTTCAGAGATGAATGGTAGCATCAGCAAGATTGATAAAGAATCATTTGATAATTATCAAAAGAAAATCTTTACTAGTTGTATAAATTCCTGTATTTATATATAGAATGTAGTGTGGAACTTAATCTTTTTTTAAAAAAAAAAATTCTAGTCGTTTTCTACTACTCTTGAATTGGGTTTTAATAGCTCTGTTAAGTCTTACTTTACATACTTGAAAGGCTCATTTCTGCCATACAGAAGCCCAGTTTCTCAGAAATGATAATCCATTTGGAAACCATCTGCAGACTTTCAGAAGACTATTTCTGTAACCAGCTGGAGCTAGTACCAAAATTCATAGCAACTTCTTTAGGTCTAATAGTGATGACCTGTAATATTTTAACTGAAAAAAAATTATTTTGAAAGGTTTGTGGGTTTTTTCAGTCCATAGAATTAAACTTAATGTCATCCCCTTATCATATATAAATAATAAAATATGAGCATTGTTAACACTTATGCAAACTAGCAAAATGCTGGTGAGTACAGACCCAAGAGCATTCCTGGACAAACTGTAATCAATTTAGTTCTAGTGGTTATAGACATACCACCTTCAGAGCAGTCAACAGGAAATTCATATATGTACATGGTAGACTTACAAACATCTATTTTAAATAAGTCAAGACCTTGTTTCCCATTTTAAAAAAACTTGATAAGCTCTTTGATGATATTTTGCATTTGTTTAACCTATTGCTTATATTAGTGAGGGCAGAAGAAGTTGGCGCATAATTTATGTTTAAAGCTGGTCATGTCTTTACTAATGTTCTCATGCTGCTTCCCAGCTTCTGTCTGGATGACTTCCCAGCTTTTTGGCAAGATGAGACCCTCTCAGGTGTCTCTGCTATTTCTGTTCAGAAGAGTTGGACAGGCAGGCTAGAAGAAGTAGGGTGCTCCAGGAGATGAAGAATGACCAAGGCTTCAGGCTCCAAAGCCTAGCATAGCCATGGTGGACTAAAATCCTTTAAGTTATACTCTTGCAATCCCTGATGGAAGCTCTAATGATTAACACTAACTACTGTAATGCCCTTTTTAAGAGAAGTGTTTTGGCTAAGTATCACCTATATAAGACTATTGAAAATAATGAAAATTATGGTAGCTATTAGTAGGACAAGTGTGCAAGTGACCAATCAATATTTTATTCTATGGAACGAATACTTTGAAAAAATATATTTATAGTATGATTCAAAGACTAGTGTTAGGAAAAGCTACTGAAGGTAAAAGCAATATGGTACAAAGTTTAAAGTAATTTGAATTTTTTTTTCTGAATTCATTAGAAACAACAGTTTTAGGATGCTGTATTTGAGCCAGGTACAGCTATATGAGAGAATGTGAATTGGAAGATGAAATCAGGAAGAAATGAACTAAAAGTAAAAATGGATAGTTTGTTTTCATTATGGAAACTGTGTGAAAAGCCAAAAATAAACCCTCCACAGTTCCCCAAATCCCCATTACGACTGTTGAAAGTAAATTAGCATATTAAGTCCTATTTATTGAACTAAAGTATTAATTGTGTTAAAAAAAACCAATTTAATCAATAATCTGACAATGTCATTAACAGGGAAAGAGTTACAAGCAACTATGTTTTTCTCCTGGTGTTAGTTGAAGTAAGCTCTGTTTGGCACTAATTCTCTTTGGAGTCACAGTCAATTGTTTTGTGAATGGGGAGGTTGAGGAAAACTGTTCAAAGCTGCTTGGCCTTACTTTCCAGGAAGGGAGAGCACATGTGCTGACAAGTAGCATCTGGGGGCTCTCAATGAGAATTTTAAGGATATAAGATTTTCTACTTGGACAGTTTAGGAAGGTTTTACAGCCAGCACACAGGCATGCAGATAGTTACTGTGAAGGTTCGTAGTAGCACTGTCCTTTCACAAGATGCCATTTCTATATATTGATTTAGGCATTTGATCTGTACTGCTTAGCCAGATTCTAGAGAATTTTCTACAGGCAACTGTGACTTGTGGTGTCTGTACTTCCTGTCTCGGTTTTCTGTCTCCTTAAACTGTGCGCCTTGATGAATGCAGTTGTCCGTGCATGACAAAAATCACCATTTTTCCCCTCAAGGAGCAGAGCTTATCAACTTGTCCTGAAATAATTTGTCTCATTAACCACACTTTTACACCATATCCTTTGAATCCATAAAAAACATGGGAACTCCCTGGAGCTGCCAGCTACCTTATTAATATGCTTGTATGTTGAGTGAATCACCAAAGGGCAATGTAATATTCACAGTGGCAAATGAGACATGCAGTAGTTTGGATTTGGACATAAAGAGTACAATCTGTTGAGGTGCTTCTGAAGGGTGAAGAGGAGTTGATCTCTACACCTCACCTTTGATCCTTCTTCATTGCTGTCACCACACACAAATAATGTAATGTCATCGAATACTAGCAGCTACTTGTCTTAATTCACAGAGATGGCAGACATATCAGTTGGTACTAACACAACTTCTCACTCTGACATCTGTATTGTAAAGCAGGTATCTTTAAGTTTTGAGCACCATGGAATTGCATGAATGTATTTTTAGTGTATGTTCTGGTATTTAAAAAAGATAGATTTCATCTAAAGGTATTTTAAAAGTTCTGAGAGGATTCCAGCCCAACATGTTCCTGTCATTAGCCAGGCTTGTAAGTTAAGTTAGTATTCCAGTCAAGTACAACTGTTAGTTAATTCTGTAATAACATCCACTTACATGAGTGGATGCGTAAAGTGCATGTGGAAGCATTGCAGAGATGTGACATTCTCTAATTTTCTGCATAACTCGCATATTTAAGTCTGAATAGCAGTTTATAGCAAAAAGCTGAAATTACATGACTTCCAACAAATTCAAAACCATATTCAATAGAAAATTAAAACATATAACTTGATTTGTACTGGTTGAGGTAAAACTAGGTGTGTACTCAGTAGTTTCTGCCCTTTGTTTTCCCTTGTTCCTATTCACTTCACAAGAAAATTCCTCATCTTTGCAAACATATGGATCTCTTGGGACTTAGGCATGGGCTTGTCTCTAAACAGTACTTTAGTTCTTCTTGGAAATTGTTCATGTATTTCAGTTTTAGCATTCACATGAAAGCCTACAGATGGTTTGGGTAGAGGGAAAGTGCTCCTCATAAAAGCAATCATCAGATTGATGATTGCTAGACTTTTGAATGCCATACCTATGAATGTTGTTCCCTTGTGTGGATATGTAGTGTCTATTTTGTAGGGGGTGTGTGTGAGCACACCTTTACATATATATATGTATATACACATACCTTGGTTTTGCCCAATATAATGATGCCAACTTGTGTGTAGAGCCAAAAAAACTTAAAACTATACAGTGCTTGAGATGCTACATTGTTTTTATTATAGTATTTTTTATATCAGATGAATTTCAGGATGTTTACAGATGCTTATTAATATTTAACTTATACAACGCAGTGGCAGAATGTTTATGATTGTTGTCAGCTAAAGAATTGTATGATTCTGGGTGAAATTTTGGCTTTTTTGAAATCCTTGACGAAACTCCCATTGATCTCACTAGGGCCAAGATTAAACCTTTCTGAATCTATGGTTTACTGGCTATTTTCCTACTGTAATAATTTTTTTTAAATGAGTGAAATGTATTTATTTTTTCCCAATGTGAAATCTGCAATTACTATTTGGAGTTTTCTGCAGAACCTGCAAACTATAGCACAGGTAGGAATAAATGCCTGAGAGAATGTACAGAATTTTTCACTGATCTGGTCCTTAAATGTGTCTAAGAAAATACCTTCTAAAATAACTTCTGTAATATTTAATCATCTAGAAAGAGATCACCTTTCATACCTCCCCACAAAGAGCAAATGCAATGTGAATATTAATAAGTATTCACTGATTAATAAAAAGCAGTCCTGTCTGATTTGTGTACCTACTGATTTCATGCAGTTCATCTGGCTCTGCAGATCTGTTGTAAGATACTTGAAGTATCTTATCCAGAAGTACCTTACTGGAAAAAAAGAAAGTTATATAGTAAGTATGTGGCTTTAAACTTCTCATCTAGACATGGAGGTGTATTCAGAGCCAGTCAATTGAATGACTTTGAATACTTCATGGATCAATTAAAATGATGAAAATACAAAGTGGTAAGGCAAATCATACAATTACTTGACATTAGAGAAATCACTTGTCTAGAGCCAGAAGGATCAGTTCTTTAATAGCACAAGGGAGGAAAAATACCACAATGCAGTGCTTCCTAAATCTCTTTCCAGGGTATCTTTTAATTGTGTATGCTCTAAGTATATTCTTCGTGTAAAAAGACATAAGGCTGTGGAACAGCTAAATAGATGCATCCTAATTTCTTCATCTAAGGCTAAAAAATAAAATTTTAAAACAAGAGCTATCTTGCACTTTGAAATATATGAGTCAGGAACAGGTAAGTTTATATTCATCATAGATAGTCATCCCAGGGATAGTCGGACTTGTAAAATAAAATAGTTATGCCAAGGTTATCAAAAGTTGAGGAATAGCAAGGCAGACATATTCTCTTGTGAGGCTCTTTCTGAAGACATCTGTGCAAATCCCCACCACTTCCAGGAATCTTTTCCTATAATTTTGCCTAAAAAAGGATCATACTCAGGTTGCTATTCTTCCCCTTTCTACTAAGGAAGGAAGTATGCACCTTGGTTGAACTTTAGGCTATAGGAACAGACCTCAAAAGGATAAACAGTTGAAGGAATCAATAGGCTTATGGAGGATACACTAGTCTGCTGGGCTCACTAGTCTGCTAATGTAGATCTGATTACAAATTTGTGAGGAGAAAGCTCCTATTGTGCTCCTGCTGCAGTTGCTGGCAAGACTTCATGGTTGTTATTGGGGGCAGATGGGTGGCCAAGAGAGCAGACACCTTTACTTCTGCATGTTGTTTAACTTTCTGCTATTCTAATCAGGACTAGAGTTCAGGACACACCCGTATTTGTCTGAAAGGCAGTGTGATACATGAGGAAATGAGGAGGAAGTGGCTGGAGGTCCAGATTCTGCCTTTAGTTTCCTTGGAGCTAGTGCAAGACTGGGGGCAACTCATTTAACCTTTGTGTGCCTCACTTTCTCTGCTCGTGGGAATCAGGATCCTTACCACCTCTGTGGAGCCCCCTCAAAACGTGTAGGAGAGCAATGTTATACAAGCAGCAAAGTTTTACTGACACTATTATATGTAGTATAAATACATGACTTTTGTCCGTAACACTCCAAGAATTGCTTTTCCTAGTTCCAGTTCTCTTTGATGACCTACTATGTCCTGGGTAGTCTGTTTTGAAGCTTAGCAATTGCTCTAATACTTAAAATTACACACATAGTGGGCTCTGTTTGCTGCAGAAAAGAGTAAAACTGTAAACTGCCTGACAAAACTTGCCAATGAAGTATATCTAACAGAGCAGGGGTGTAACTTTCGGCTTTATTTACTTGTAATAATGGTAAGGAACAGTGAATTTTGTTTGTTTACATACTGTTTACAATGGCACAGTTTTATTTTTAATATATAAAAATGGAGGTATTTATTGCATATACTATTTTAAAGATGTTTTATGTGTTTTCACCTTTGGAATATATTGTTACATTTCCTTGTACAGATAATTTGGGTGGCTTTGTTAATATAGTTAGTAATTTTTATGACTACTAAGTGACCAGTTTTCCGTGCCTTTTTATTGTTGGATGCATGATTACATATTTATTATTGTATGGAAGTCACTGAGATGTGTATTTTTGTATTCTGCTGGAAGCAATGGTTGATTTTATTGTACATGATAAGAGATGCCTTCCATAATGGGTACTCCTCTGAGATCTTCCTTCTCAAATAAACAGAATGCATTCAATATATGTAAGTCCTTGAATTTTTTTTGTGTCTAGAAATCAGTGGAAATCCTTGAACATCATGACACTGAATTTTAGATGTTACCCACTCAAAATGTGGACTTCTACCAATGTCATCAAACCAAAATTCCCAAAAGAAATTAATACAATGGCAAGTCCTTGGCACAGTGTTAGACTTTGTAATTTAAAAGAAAACTTTTATGTTAAAACAAAATAAAATTAGCAGCATTTCTATTCAGTCTGCCAGAGACTGCCTAAAAATTGTTTTAAATTGCAGTCTTTGAATACAGCTTTTATACATGCTTTTTATGGCTACGTGCAAACCCACATGTAAGTAGGTCAGTGTGCACGTAGGTGTTTACATTTTCAGGGATCTTCCACTAGATCTTGCTGGCATACAGTGTATTAAGTAAAAAAATAGATTTGCATTTGCATCCATAGTAACAACAGTCATTAAAACAGAATATACAGTACCACCTTTTTCTACTGGTACATGGCAGTAAAGCAAACACATTTTTCCTTAGTAGTATAGACTGTACTTCTCTAACACCAGCTCAGAAAAACACAGTTGAGTTGATTCCAGAGGGCAATTTTGCAGGCAATCATCAGCTACTGTGTTATAGGTTGGTGAGCTACTAAGCTGGTGCTTAACACAAGACATGCTGTGAAAGTAACTACAATCATATATAGCATAGACAGAAGGAAAAATACAATGTATAGGAACCTAAGTCAGTTCATGAAGGCAATAATCTTGTGAATGATGAAGGCAGTCGTCTTGCGGTAGGGATCCTGTTGTCCCGAAGTGATAATACATTGGAAAGGCATTTTTATGGATAACCCAGAATGCTTAAAGGTCAGTGCTGGGGGTTTTAATGCACCATGAATTCCAGGACCTTACAGTTCTCTTAGGATTGAAGCCTGTACCTTAATTCTGGGTGTGCTTTGGGACCATTCCATTTCATTAACTAAACTGAAATGGTTGGTTGCAATAGTCAAAACTGTGGCATAAATGAGAGACTGTAGTAGGAAATAGCTAATGGGGTAGAGGATACTACTAGGGATGGCACTGCAATACCTGAGGAGACTGGATGTCATGGTGCTTGGACTGAATTCTCCAGCATTGCTTTTAGCAGCTAGACTCAACAATAAGGTAGGTTTCCCATAGTTCATCTTGCCCATAAATTAGATCTCTGTGAATAAAAACTCAAAGAATGTGAAAAAAAGATTATAAGTCTTAACTTGGGAGATGCACTGAGGGAAGTTTTTAGTAATTTTAAGGAGGGTTCGGTAAATGGGCAAACTTTTCATACCACATTTTAGTACTTGTGACATAAAATCAATCTGCTCGTGTCAGTGGCACCAAATAGCTGCTGCTGAAGTCTGAAATTGTGCTAATTTTTAACTCCTATAACTAAACTAATAAAAATCTGAAAAAAGAAAGTGGTAGACAGGAAAAAGTTGAAATTACAAATCTAACAGAGTTATTGTCCAGACAGTTTATCAAAAAAGACTGCATGGATGTCTTGTCTGAAACAAAGAATCCAGTAGCAAATTACTTAAAGAGGTTTAGTTTGGATGGCATGACTATAAGAGCAATAATGAAACTGAGCCAGTATGAGCAGCTCCTTCATTTCATGTTAATACTAGAATATTAGAGTATTGGTAAGTAGAATATGATACAAAGTGGGGAATGAAAATTACTTTTAAAAAATGCCATTCAGGCTACTAAAAGTAGAAGTTTAGAAAAGTATTTAGATTAAAATCTGTCTATTCTGGAAGCAGATGTGGAAGTACATCATTAGCCTGAGTTGGCTGTGTATTTAACTAGTTGTTCGCCCCATGTCCTTTGGAGTTACTCCAGACTGTTTCCTAATCACATAAATGCAGTTCTGATCATATTTAAAAGTTTACTTTATGAGAATATGACCACAGCCTTGTTCCCAGTCATCTAATCACAGGAACATGTCACGGATTGAATCTGTCTTGTATGCATGACAAAACTCAAGGCAGGTGCAATAACTTCTGTCCTGTCCAAATCCACAACACATGAGTGAGAGCAGCAGCTGGCCCAGGTCCTCCACCTTCAGATGAGAACTGAGGGGATCTACCCAGAAGTGTATCTTTCTTTTTATAGAGGGAGAGATGACAGATGTCATGGTGATAAAATGGGACACAGCAGATGCCTCACTGAGGCAGCAGGATTTCTGCTCTAGCTTTAGTTTCCATTTCCTTTCCCTGACAGCAGCACACAGCTGTGCCTCCATTTGCCCCTCTGAACTCATTCCTCCCCTCTGCCCTTTCACTGTTATTTGGCTCTCCCATGGCTCAAAGCTTTCAGTCCTTCTCACGTACCTACTGTCACTTCCCAATTACACTTTTCCAAGTGCAATTTCCTTTCTTCAATTTCAATCTGAAAAAAATCCATCTGCTGCCTAGTGACATCAATGTAATAGCAGATACGTGTTCTCCTGGCAGTCACGCTATCCTCCGAGTAGATCAGTTCATTAATTAAAAATCAGACACATAATACCTCTGAACCCCTAAGGCACCATCTCTGGTAGTAGTAGTAGTAGTAATAATAATAATCATCATCATCATCATCATCATCATCATCATCTGTTAATGGTATAAGAAATCAACAGGTGATGTGTTTTCCCTTGCTGTGAGGGAACACTGCTTTCCTGAAACTTTCTGGGCACATCGCCTCCGACTCACTGCTGAAGCCATGAGTACTTTGAAGGTCAAATCAGCAAGTGTGTTCACACAGGAGCCTGGAAGTGTGGTAGGGGTATGTACCTCTGATTTACGCTTGATGACTTACTTTTCCAACTAACTTTGCTTAGAAGTATTAATTCAATCAGAAATGTTAGGGGGCTATTTACAGATGAATAAAAATGAAAAAGAGTTCAAGAGGTTGGAGATGCCATGGAACTGCTCAGCAAACACGGCTTCTTTGGACTGAGAAGAAGCTGCTTTTTCTGGGACTGTAGGTTCATGGGTTACTTCAGAATACCAAAAACCTGGATAGGTAATGATTTGAGGCTACCCTTTTTCCTTCACCAGCTTCTATAAACACTGGGAGGAGCAGGTGAGTTCTGAAGCAAATGCCTCATCTGAGGCAGAATTAAAGTTTGCCTTTACCTGGAATTGGGTAGGCAATCCTTTCCTAAAATTAAAACAATGCATTTGGATAAAACTGTATGTTATCAAGTGAGGTTTTCTTTTTTAAGTGCTGGTTTTCTAACAAGGTGAGCTTTATTGGAATCTGCTCTGGCATTCCATCTCTCACTTCCTGTCTTCTGGAACTCCACCTACGCCAGCATGTTTTGAACATCTTCTCTCAGGTAATCCATAGGCCATAAACCCAAGAAGTGTTGGTATAAAAGGGACACTCCGGATTAAGAAAAGGAAGAGCATCGCACAGCACTGACTGCCTTGTAAAATCCAGCTGAAGTGTGAATTACTTTTTTCCAGATGCCAGTTAAAGTCATATCTATCATTTGCAATCTTATCAGATTATCTTACTTATCAGAAGAAAATAATTGAATCAGCTTATATATCATAAAAATCAAGTATGTTTCTTAAAGAGTTTACAAAGGAATTAGCTGCACTGGGAGAGATGGAAGAGACAATACCCGTGCCAGCTCTTCCCCACCACAGCATCAAGAACTGAACAGCATAAATTTTACAGATAAACTTTCATAAGAAGCTTTACAATTCAACTGTCCACAGAACTAAAATTTTCAATTAATTTTATCTCTTTGTGACCACTCAGCCATGAAGATGATTACTCTCTAATTCCCAGCATATTAAGTCTATTTAAAATACTGATAGGAATATTAATTAAATCTTTTGAAGATTGTGGAAAGAGTAGCCTGGGAAAATGAGCCTAATTTGTTGAAAAATACAATAAAAAATAATTATATCAGAATAATCATTCATCACTTATTTCTCAGTCAATAAGAACCATGGCTAATGGCTGATTAAGCTCAATTAATGTTTGAGACGAAGTACTAGTTTTTAAATACAAGTTAAATTATTAACATATAAATTTTGCTAGAGGGACCAACAATACATTATGGCTTATTTTCTCAACATAAATCCCCTCTAAAAATTTATATATTTTGAAAAAAAGGTTCAATGCCCTGTGTTTTCTTAGATGGCTGGTAGGTCTGGATTTTCATGGAAGACTTTCCCTTGCTGGATTAAATGGAGAAAAGCTTGGAACACAAACTCTTCTGGTTCTTTTACATCTGTTAAGCCGATACCCAGTCTGAATTCCTTTGATGTCCAGACTAATCCCTGGGGAAGTAGAAAGAATTAATATTTTCTCTCAATTTAAAGAAGACTCTTATCCTCCACAAACCTACTTGCTTTTTGACCTGTGTGGGCCTGATCATCAGGCTGCTTGTGGGTTGGTAGAAGGGAGTTGCCAGGGAGGAATCATGGTGCTGGAAAGATGTTACCTGACATTTTATAACCTGTTAATGTTCCCATTCTGCCTGCCTGACTCACTTGTTGCTGCCATCAGTTTCCCATCTTCCACATCAAACAGAGAAAAATAAGAATTATAGGGCACATGCCATGTTAAAATTCTGTTGCACTTTAGTTTTGGATTCTGAGTGACTCTGGTGTGTAAGGCATCAGTGAGCATAAGATGTGTATAATGATGCCATTGCAATTTCTTGGTAGAATCAGTTACTATTTCAGCAGAGTTTTGTTTGCTTTCAATATTAACTGATTTTTAATATATATTTAGTGGTTCAAGACCTTTATAGTAAATAAAAGTTTTCTTTTTGCATTGACTCTTTTAAGGTCCAGAACAGAAGTCATTCTTTTTTTAGACATACACAGATTACAGCTATTAGGAAGACTTTCCCAGAAGACATTCAATACCTCAGCTAAAATGCAGTTTCTCTTTCTAAATCCCTTCATTTCCTCTTGTCCTCCTCTGTTAATAGTCAAAAATAAAACTCGAGTAAAAAGCCTGTTCATAATACCACACTTTGCATGGCAGCTGCATCCCTTACTTTCCATTCTCCTTTGGCCCTCAGGGCATCCAGCACCAACACTGGTGGTGTCTCTTCCTTCAGACACAAGATTAGCATCCTACAGAGGAAGTGAAACTTTAGTATGAATAATATGATATATAAAATAGATGCATAACTTGTGCAAATTGTACTTTTATTCCTCTTTTGAACACAGACTTGGATGGGATTTCCCATTTCCTTTAAAAGGAGGCCACCTAGTGCTTGTAGAGCTTCAGCACAGTGAGAAACCTACTGCCAACACCTTGGTTTGCTCTCTCCATCCTTTGCACTCCCTTTAAACCATGGAGCTGCTCTCCTGCTTTTCAAAATATACTACACCATAGTGCAACTTAATAGAAGAGAAGCTCTGGGTTGCGATTTCACATGCCTGTTCCTTGTCTTGCTCTCTGCTACTTACTTAGCCCCAGCACTGGTTTTTGTCAGACCTCAATGTCAACCAGCATTAACACCCCAATATGGTCAAGAAGAGCAAACAAACTTGACAATGTCACAGGGATCTGCTGACTTCATGAACTAAACCAAAGTATAGAAGGATCTAGCACCAGGACTGGCCCAAAGAGGAGTAGTACTGGGAGAAAAGAGGAATGACAGTAGGGAAAGAGAGGACAATATTTCCCTTTCATCACTCCAGCATGCTCAGGTTCACCAGACAAAAAGAGAATGAAGGTAGAAACACTGACAAATTCTCATTCTCCAGACTGACACCAATGGACTATAAGGGAGGAGGGTGTGTGTGTGCGTGGAAAAAAGCCCCAGTCCTTTACAAGTGCTATTAAAAAGTCATGAGCTAAGTCATATTCATACTGGAATGTGACATCTCCAAAGAAAGCAGAAAAGCCCAGCTTGGAATGATGTTACTAATTCTATAGCTGTATGACTAGACATGTAACCATGTCCTGGGATGATACTTTATCCCAGCATTTTGCTGGAGCTTCCTTTCCTCCTCCCAGTGAGACAGAAGAAAAAGACCGCAGCATCTGCTATTATTAATGGTCCTATGGCACTTCTCATAGTGTGTTTAAATTCTGGTGAAGGACAATCCTATCTGAATTTTGCTTTGGATAAATCTCTTGGTGAGAGGTGAGTTTGGGGTATTTTGTGCATGTGTAAGAACTGTAAATACTGAGTTACTCAGCCCTGTGTAAGATATAGCTTGGTTAAATTCAGCCATATATGGCTGACAATGTATTTTTCAATACTCTCCTTTCATCGTGTGGGTTTAAACTTTCAGCTAAAGTGAAAAATCAGTAATTTTTCATTCTAATCTCACTTTGTCGTCGGGTGAAAATGAAAGTGAAATAAAACGTGCCTTTTCTCCTACCGTGGGGGTCCGGCGGGCCAGGGGGCCTGCCTGGGGGCCGGTGGTGTGGGGCTGCGGGCAGTGCCTGCGCCAGTTCGGTGGTCCCTTTCCCCCGCTGTGCCGTGCGGGGCGGCGTGGCTGCCCTTGGGGCTTGGTGCTGCCCGGCGCTACTTAGTCCAGCGGCGCCAGCCCCGGCGGCGGCCACAATGCAGCCAGCGGAGGCCCCCCTTCCCCCGGCAGCAGGGGAGGGGCGCCGCGGCGGC